>JAQQSW010003243.1:0-14739 GCA_028646575.1 Pseudocheirus occidentalis | reverse complement strand
CACTGGTCTTCTCCCAAGTCAACAGGGAGTGTCTCAGCCAATAGCATTCTTCCAAGTCAACAGGGGAATTCACACCTTTTCACCAATGGACAGAGTTCTGGGAATTCACACCTTTTCACCAATGGACAGAGTTCTACACTTAGCCCTAAGTATCTGATCAAACAAATTGATTACCATCACACATCCCCAGAGTGTTTTACTTGTGAGATCCTAATCTATATTTTCTCTGACCTCTTTGAAGTCTTCCCCCCACCCACAAATCTAGGGTACATGTTAGATTATGCTCAGATTTCTTCTATTTCAAATTCTAGGATCAAATAGTAAATTCCTCCCAAGATTTCTATTGTTTTCATCCCTACAGTCAATTCCTTTCTATTAGTATAAATCACATGCAAAACAGAATTTCCCCTTGTTGTTTATTCCACCTTTTGATGGGTAAAATTATCATAAAAGCGTAACACAAAGTTTTGAGGCGAAACCTGAAGATCTATACTCTTTTCACTTACCCTTCACTTTCCTTGTGGTAAAATTTAGTCTTCTAATCCTGGTCTCACCCTGTGTTGAACCATGTTCAGCTCATTTTTCCAAGAGGAATCTAACAGATGATCCTGTTGAAGTTTTAAAGTTATGTTGGAGATTATCATTCATAAAAGTAAAAGGTGACTCAATTAGTCCCAGGAAGTGTTATTCCTTGATCTAGAATTGTAAGATCTTGAAGTAGAGACTTTTAAAAACATTTAACCCCTCAGGGCCAAACCTCCATAGACATTCTGATCCCAAATACAAATAGAACTGGCTATAAAATGAGACTCAGGTTTATAAAATTCCATTAGCAGTGGCCCATACCAAAAGAGGACATAGTTTTTGTTGTTGGTGGTGATGATTTTTTTGCTTGTTTTATTTGCTCTTTATTCTCAGCTCCTTCCCCCTTAATATAAGGAGAAGAAAGAAAAAGAAACAGTCCCCCTTAGACAATGGGAATGAGCTTAAGTTCACACTGGACATCCCAGAAGGATCCAGTCTGCTTTCTACTTCATTCAATGGTTTCTGACTTTGGGAAACCAGTAATATGTCACTCTTCTGCCCTACTTCTGTTCTTCTGGTACCCCAGACTTGATGTGGCTACCATGCTCTCTTTATGGAAACTTTCAGCAGTATGATAAAATAACACCCTCTCAAGGCAGCTCTTGAATTTCCTGGAAACTTGTCAGTGAATCTATACAAGTCAAAAATTATTAGCTATTCTGCTTGTGTGTGTGTGTGTGTGTGTGTGTGTGTGTGTGAAAGAGAGAGAGAGAGAGAGAGAGAGAGAGAGAGAGAGAGAGACTTTAGTAGATGAATTGATAAATAAATTCCCCTAACAAATTTATTTCTACACATAAGAAAGGCTGAACATAAAAAAGAACCCCAATAAGAAACAAAGAAACACTTTATAAATATCTATTAACAGAACAAGATTCAGTAACAATTTAGAACTACTGATGTGATCTTCAAGGGAGGATGGTATTCAAGCTTCATCAGAACATAAAGCAATTTGTGAGATTGCTGGTTATACATTTTACATTTTATTTCAGTTCTGCATTATCACACCACTCCAAATTGGAACCTCCTCTGAACTCATGAATAATCAGCCAATTTCCAAGTCAGCTGCCTTTAAAACTGCTATAGTCAACCACTTCTATGTCTGCTGCAACCAATTGCTCCTCCATTCACTGCAACCAAACACTTCTCTCACTGGACCTAAAATCCAGGACATTTCAGACTCACAATGTCACTTACAATATTGGACATGTCCACCCAGAGACTGATGTTTGGTCACCAGGAACAAGTTTGTGTTGTTAAATCTATGTTTCCCTTGAGGTGTGTCATGGGATAATAGTGATAGCCATGGTTATAGTGATAAGGGAATGAGTGTTATCTATTCCCCTAATAGCCTACACAAGAAAATAACAGCAGAAAACATGCCACTTGCCACATGAGAGAGACTCACAATCAGGAGAGCAATAAGCTAGACACGGTCTTCTTTTAACTACTATTGCACGCAGGTCTCTTGCCTCTTATCATAGAACAGTGTTATACCAAGGGTTTCTACAAGTTTTATACTCAGAGTTTCCACACATGATAAGGTAACTTTTCACCTAATTTCCTCTCTCTCCAACATAGATCAGGCAAGTTTTTCTCTTTCCTTGAGATATGATCAGATCAAAGGCTTAGGTTGGGCCTTCTTTGACAAACATTCTTGGTTTCCTAAAATCATAAAAAGGCCACCATACGGAATTGGGACCTTTCAGATTTAGCAAGTGACCAAAAACAATGATAGTCAGGTCTACCTTAGCACTGCATCATACTAAAATGCCAAGTTCTTTCAGCAATGCGTAATCTAAAAGCAGCAAAAAAGGTTGTCATTTTCCCAAAACCCCCAAAATGAGTCACTATGTTTTTGGAGTTCCTGGAAGTTTCTGGGACAGCTGTGGATTCATATTTCCTTGGAAGACCCCATAGGACTTTAAAGCTGCCTTTAAAACAGGAAAAAGGTAATTTATGAGATTGTCAATACAGATTATATTCTATCCACATCAGTATTTCTGGCTCACCCTGTCCCACCAAAAGCAAAAAGAGAGGGATGGGATTCTTGCTGATCATCCACTGCTCCATAGTATATAACCTATCCTTCCAGAGCAACTTCCATAGCTAAGAGGTGATCTGAGAGGGAAGCCATGGGTATGTTATGGCACACACATCTTCTCATTGCTGCATTTCTCCATCTGGTCTAAGTGACTGAGCCCCCGTGAAGGCAGGATAGGATAATGCCACATCATAATGAGTGAAATGAGTGTTATAATTACACTAATTATAGCAGGGTTTGGGATGTGGCTCATTTTCCCACCTTCTTGTTGTCTCCTCTTTGAAATCATCCATAACCCTCTTGAACTCATCCCATACCTCCATTTTTAAGACCATTGCTCTAAAAAATCATGAGATTTGATGGCCTTCGTTAGAGATGATTCAGTGGTGGCCTGGCATCTATGCCACATTGATTTATAAAGAATGTCCAGATGTCCCAGTTTGCTTGTTTGTCATTATCTATTTTGGTTTCCTTGCAATTTTTCTGATGGAAGGATGAGAAAGCTATTCCTAAAGTAACTTTACTCAGTGTCCTTGGGACCCTTATTCTGTAACCCCTTAAACCTTCATAAAATAAATATGCTCCTTTTCCTGCTTGTGATTTTGTCTCTGTGGGAACTTAAGCTGATAAAGCTGTTGCTGAAGTGTAGCACAGTAGTTCCCTAGGGATCTCTTTCCACTGCTCCAGCAATTATTTTCGTCACTCTCACTTAAAAAAAATCCCATTAAATACTAAAAATGTTTATGGCTCCAAAAGGAAGAAAAATCTCTTTAGCTCGGATGATTAAAAGGAACATTAAGTGAATGTAAAATAGAAGACAGGAGTTCAAATTCAAATAACAGTTCCATTTGCAGGATACAAATCAAATCTGATTTCTTTTGCACTTGACTGTTTTATAAAAATGGCTCTGTGGGATAAGTCCTGAGTACATTTTTTCCCTTGTCTTCTTCCTTTCATGTTCTCAACTACTTCTGGACAAATGCACTGACACTTGAATCTTGTCCAAAATATGTCTCTTCCAAAGGACCCCAAGGATTATTCTACAGGAACATTTATGAAAGAGGTAATATGCAGATAATACTATAAAGAGAGTGTTTGGGGCAATACATATTCAGAGGTATGACACATGAGGATAATCAGGAATATGGATGCAGTACAACCCATATGGTTCAAGTCCCAGTGCATTTGAAAAATATCTTTCCCTGGCAGTATTCATGCAGAATGTCAGTTGGATAGGTTAGTCTCAGTATGTATGCCAACCTTAGTAATAATATATTTCAAGAGAGACATGACTAGGTATATAAAATGAATCACACTTCATTGACCACACACACACACACACACACACACACACACACATACACACACACATACACACCACTGTGGAAACTTTATATTAAAATAGTATCATTACTATATAGGATTAACGATATCATTAAAAAGTATGTATTAAATTCACATTTATTTGTAGAACTGTTTTATATTCTAAACTGGAAAAGACTCTAGCTATAATCTCTATTTTCTGGAAGCTAAGAGTCTAAAACGAAAATCAAGGTCAACACTTCTTAAACTGTGTTGTCATGAACTCCTTCACAAGATGCTGAAGTCCATAGACCCTTCCTCAGAATAATGATTTTAAATGCATAAAATAAATGAAATTCAAAAGTATCCAATTACATTGAAATATGGACGTCAAAAAAAGTTTAAAGACTTTAACAATAAAAATTCCCAATATAGATACAAGCAAATAAGTAGATGATGTGCCATTTTTAAAACAAACTAATTTTACATTTATATAGAGAAATTAAATCTAGGGCAGGTAGGTGGCACAGTGGATAGAATACCAGGTCTGAAGTCAGGAAGACCTAACTACCTAAGTTTGAATCTGCCCTCAGACACTTAGTAACTGTGTGACCCAAGCAAGACATGTAAGCCTGTTTCCCTCAGTTTCCTCATTTGTATAATGAGATGTAGAAGAAAATGGAAAATCATTGCAGTATCTTTGCCAAGAAAACACTAAAAATGGGTTCAGGAAGAGTTGGACATGATGGCAATGACTGAACAACAACAGCAGCAATTAAATACAAAAGACGAAAAATGCAAAGTAGAAAGCAAAAACATGCTTATCATTATAGTGATACCTAGGGGAAAAACAAACACACACAGAGACTGATTTCTAAATGTAATAAGATTATTGTCAGAAAATATAGTTGTTTTCATTTGATCAGTCTAGAACAGGGTTTCTTAAATTATGTGTATGTGTATGTGTGATAGACCACTTTGGTAATCGGTTGAAACCAAAGGAACCCTTCTCAGAATGATGTTTTTAAATGTATAAAGCAAAATACACAAGATTACAAAAGAAACCAATTATACTGGAATCTTATCAAAATACCTTTTAAAAGACAAGTCCTTAAACATCCTTTGAAGAACTCAATATAGTAATTCTCAGAAGATAGAATTTTAGAGTCAGTTTGAAGAAAAAAAAATAAAAATGAAGAAAAAAAATGTGGGTAAAATGTTAGGTAAGTGGCATCAATAAGAAGAGAAGGATCAGGAGTAGAAATGATATGACCAGATGGAATAGAATTTTCCACTAATGCCTAAAGAGGAGAGGAAGGAGTGAATTATTAAATAGTGATGGAAAGTGAGATAGCTTAAGGAGCATTGATCAAGACCTTTGAAGTAGAGGTTGAAATTTAAAGGAGCTGGGGGGGGGCAGTGGACTATATCAGCAAAAGGCACATGTGAGGGAGAACTGGGTTCAAGTGTGTAAATGGGAAGAAGGGGATGGATAAGTGACAGAAGAACTGTGAATAAAGAGTTTAACAGAACACTGCATGGTTGAAGAATTCAAATATTTACAAGATATTTTTTAGATACTGAATTGAATTCTCACATAACAATCATTCTTCACAGATAACAAATTCCTATACTACAAAATTTTTGTTGTTATTATTGTTCAGTTATTTCAGTTGTGTCCAACTCTTCATGAATCCGTTTGGGGCTTTCTTGGCATAAATACTGGAGTGACTTGCCATTTCCTTCTGCTCATTTTACAGATGAGAAATTTGGATCTCACATATTAAGTGACTTGTCCTAGGGTGACACAGCCAGTAAGTGCTGGAGGACAGTTTTGAATTCAGGTATTCCAAACTGGGTCTAGCACTCTATTCACTGCACCACCTAGATGCTACCCCACCTCACATACTACAATTACAGATATCAAAATATCCTGGAGAATTCAATCATTAAACCATATTGGAGCTGTATCATTCATTATCCCAGACAAAAACCATCACTCACAGTTACTCCAATTTAACTTTTATTTACAAAATAAACATTAAAAAACCCTTAAGAATGTTTCCAATAAATTTTAGCATCCAAAATATTGATAATCTCTCAGAGGCATGTAAGGAATTTTTTTCCTAATTGCAATGACTGGGACAAATACATCAAGATCATGTAGGACCAGGAAGAGGTAAATTTCATCTATATCTTCTTGACTATTCCTAGAGTTCTATTAGGAATCCTTTCAGTGATTCTACAGAGGATGAGCTTAAATCATCATTCTTTCATTCAACCACTGAAAGCAGCTATTTTATATACCTATGCATTAAATATTAACTAACAATGATAGAATCACAATGGGTCCCTATACAGAACCCATAGAAATTAATGACTAATAATAAAAATAATAATAATAAAACTATTAATCCTTTCAAAGTCCAGCCTATCTTCATTTCAGATCTTTTCCCTTGATGTCTTTGGGGTATGGACCTAAAAGTAGGATTATTGGGTCAAAGGGTATGCAGAGTTTTATAGTTTTGAAGGCAATTGCTCTCCATTATGGTTGGATAAGTTACAACTGTACTGACAGCACATTAGTGTTCCAAATTTTCAACTTCAACACCAATCAATAGTGATTTAGGGAATATTTTTTCATATGACTATAGATAACTTTGATTTCATCTGAAAATTGCCTGATCATGTCCTTTGACCATTTATCAATTAGGCAATGACTGTATTCTTATAAATTTGACACAATTCTCTACATATTTTAGAAATGAAGTTTTTATCAGAAAAAAAACTTGCTGATGGCAAAGCAAGGCATTGTCATTGAGGGATTGAAAACATAAAATTCTTTGAGATTTCAATGATAGCTGTAGAAACATGACAATAATACTAAAACAGTGGTCAACTAGCCTCAGACTGTCTCGCTGTATTAGTAGAGCACACCAGTCAGTGTGATGTGACTGTTATGAATCAAAATAATTGAAAAGGCAGGATAGGGTTGCAGGTTGGCTCTACCCACAAATTTTATGATGATCAGTTTGATATGGAAGAAAGAAGAACGTGTGGCATTCCTTCATATTTTGGCACCATAAGAAGAGAAGATAAAACAGAAGAAATAAGAAATTGCAGACTCATCCCCACGCCAAATTTTTTTCCACTCCAACTTTTAAAATTACTTTAATGCAAGTGATACTAATGTAAACTATAAGCATTTGAAATAGAATGCAGAATTGAATTTCTCCATTATATGTCAGTATTATATTGTAAGGCCATTAGAAAGAGATCTTACTGCTAGTCCTGATGACCTGAACTTAAATCTGACCTCAGAAGCTTCTTAGCTATGCAGCTCTGGGCATGTCACAATTGCTGTCTGCCTCAGTTTCCTGAGTAAGCTTTAGCTGAGCAGTTCCTTTGTGGATTACAACTTCAAAATTATTCTTTCATACTGCTTTATGTCAATGTTACAGTTCTAAGTCAAACAACAAAATTTTATAGAGCAATCGATGGAGCAATAATCAGAAATAACTTTATCCCTAAACCCATATTAGATGAAATAAGGAAGAGAAACATGCAGCTATTAAAACTGGAAGGAGAAAAGTTGAAGAAACTGAAGAAATTAATAATCTGCACTTCATGAGAACTATAGAAATTCTACCTGAATTTTTAAAAAGTACAAAAGCAATACTGATATCTCAAATGATTTTAAAAAGATAATGGGGGCAGCTAGGAAGTGCAGTGAATAGAGCACCAGCCCTGGAGTCAGAAGGACCTGAGTTCAAATTTAGCCTCAGACACTTAACACTTACTATCTGTGTGACCTTGGGCAAGTCACTTAACCCCAATTGTCCTGCCTTCCTCTCTCCAAAAAGACAAAAAGAAAAGAAAAGAGACAATGAACATATAGAGGAATGTATGAAAGACATTTTTTAAATCTAACATCAATCCAAAGAGCCAAACAATTTTACCAAAATAGAGTAATCTTAGAAAGATGGCATTTTCTACAACCATCATGAATGAATACATTTCCCCACATATTTGATTGCAAGTGTAAAATTTCAGTTGCAAGTGTAAATTTCAGGACAGCATCATGTAATAAGCAAAATCATGGATTCATCACTTTTTCTAGACTCCAACCCAATAATAATAATAATAACAACAATAAATACAATAATTACAACAGAAACAATAACAATAATCATTACAATAAATTATATGCCAGAAAAATCA
This sequence comes from Pseudocheirus occidentalis, assembly GCA_028646575.1. Taxonomy (NCBI): domain Eukaryota; kingdom Metazoa; phylum Chordata; class Mammalia; order Diprotodontia; family Pseudocheiridae; genus Pseudocheirus; species Pseudocheirus occidentalis. The sequence goes on along the minus strand of JAQQSW010003243.1, from coordinate 6,590 downwards.
GGCAAAGGAAATACCATACACAGTAAAATCATTTAGGAATTTATACTGTAAAGCTTTAATATCTAAAACAACTTTCTCATTACCCCTCTTCCAAAGTTTCCTTTGATTCTTAAGAAGAGTCCCAACCTAACTCACAAGTTTTTGAGTGGACTAACCTTTCTTCCTCCAAGTATTACTCTGCTTCTACTACAAGTGCCTGTTCTACTGACTAAGACCTTCTAGTTAAGGAAAAGAAGGAAGGGTGTGGCAGGAAGACCAAACTTGGTTAAGGAATTCCAAGGCTGCATATAGGTACTCTTCCTAAAAATCCTCTGCCCACCATTTCATTTCTTCCTGGGTGAAACATCTCCCCCCAACCACTCTCCTATACCCCCAAAATCCCCTCTCCCCTGCCCCCAACACAAAGTCAGTGACTAATTCAGCTCAGCTGAGAGAGGGAAAAGCACAGACAAAGGAGAAATTGTGACTAGGGGAGGGAGGAGGGAAACATACACAGCTGCTTGAGTCTTAAAAGAAATTAGATTGAAGATTTAGCTAAGGGAAGTCTGAAATCCCCACAGAGAACTCAAAGAAAATTCATAGACGAATGAACCCTCCAAACACCAATAGAAGGAGGCTGAGTCAGTTTTATAGCTTGTCTCAGGTGTATATAGGGAATTTTGCCCATATACAAACAAGCAAAAGGTAAATGATTTCAAGAGCAAACTACTTAATAAAAACCTAGTATACAAGCAAATAAATCAACCGATGTTGCTAGAACTGAGTCAAGTTACTAAATATCTATTAAATGTCTGCCATGCGTTAGGCACTGTGCTAAATGCTCAGAATATAAAGGACAAAAAATGTCAGTCTAATGGCATAGGTGAATTGGATCTAATCATAGAAGGAATTGATCAACATTAAGTCAGTGGAGTAAAAGTTTTTCGTATAAGGCATAATCTTAACTGGGATCTGAAGGAAGTCAAGAGATGGTCAACTATTAAAAAATCACTGAGTTGTGTGATGAAATGGATTGTTTTAGGAACAGCAAGAAGGCCAACGTCATTGGACTACTGAGTATGTGGAGGAGAGTCAGGTGTGAGAAGACTAGAAAGGTAGGAAATAACCAGATTATGAAGATCTTAAAAAGTGAAAGACATTTTAAATTTGATCCTAGAAATAATAAAGAGGCATTGGAATCCTTTGAATGGGATTCAGGGCAAGCATGACATGATCATTAAGAATCATTTTGGTAGCTGAATGGAGGACAGATTGGAGTATGGAGAGATTTTAGGCAGGGGCATAAATGAGCAGTTTATTGTCATAGCCCAGGCTTGAAGAGAAGGGCTAAACCAAAGTTGTAGCAATGTTAGAAGAGAGAAGGGGTTTTATATGAAGGATGTTACAAAACTACAATCAGTAGCACTTGGCAACTTATTGGATATGGGGTGGTGGCGAGAGGATAAAGATTACAAGATAATATCTAAGTTTCCAGCCTGATAGTGGTAATCACAAAAATAATCATGACATTAGGAAGAGAGGAAGTTTTAAGGGAAAATAATGAGTATGTTTTTGTAGTTGTTGAATTTAAGATGTCTATGTGAGATAATAATTGAGGGTGGGAAATGTGGTCAAAAGAGGAGTAAACATAACTGAAATGAATACAACTAAGATTTATCTGCATATAAATTTTTAAATCTATGAAAACTGATAAGGTCAACAAACAAAATGGAGAGAGAGGACAAGAGAACCCAGGATAGAGACTTTGAAGGAAGAGAAGAAAGTCATTAAGATACATAATACTGCAGATCTCCAAAGAACCCTGGATATAGAACAGGAAACTTAATGTATCAAAAGTGAAATCAAACATACAAAATTAGAAATTAAGACTGAATGAAAGACTAAAATTTAGAGCTCTCATGCCAGCATTTAAAAACCAATTAAGTAGATTGGGGAAAAAAGAATTTATAATGGAGTGATTAACAGATTCAAGACACAGAAATACTGAAGTGAAAAAAAATCTGTTAAAGGAGAAAAAAAAGGCAACATAAAAGCTCTTTGCCAAAATGAAATTCAAAATATGAGATAATTTTAGGATCAAAGATGCCCACTCTCCTAAAGATATATAGATATATGCATATATATACACATATGTATATATGTATGTATATGTATATATATCTACATATATATGTATGTATATAATTAGAGATCATGGCTAATAGCTTTATATCTTTGATTTATCTTCCCATGATTCCCATCAAAGCAGTTTGGTAGTAAACTATCATTCCTTATTTTTCTATGTAATTTACACATGGAAGTATTGAAGTTTGTTTTAAAAATTGTTTTAATCTAATTAATTTGCAAATGTATCTGACCATCAATTTTTTAAAATATTTAATAGTTCGTAGCTGGTTTATTTATTTTTGGTAAGACTGGGTTATTAAAATTTTCCTATTGTTAGTCATTATATATATATTTTTTTTTTAAACAATATTTTGTTTCATTTATCATTTTTATTGTAAGTTAATTTGACATAATGAGTCCTAATAATTTGCTTTATTATATTTTTGTTTTTTATGAATTATATTTCATTTCTGATTTTAATAACTTTAAATTCTGATTTAAGAATTTGTTTCTCTTATTTATGAATTCTTTTTTATTAGCATTATTTTTAAAAGATGCTAATTTAATTTATCAGTCTAATGCTTTCCCTAATTTCATTCACCAATAAGTCAATAATAATATCACTTATCAATAAGTCAATTATCATTTATTTCTAAGGTTTGAAAATTCTATGGAAAAGAAGATAATATAAGCTATTTTATGGAAGGGACTGCTTCTCTTTTGTCTTTGTGTCCCCAGTGTATAGCACAGTGCACATCTAATAAAGGTTTAATTAGTCCTTATTGATTAATTAATCCCATTTTAGATCCGTACAGCATTTCAAGGTTTGTTGGGCTGAGAAATTGTGGTAAAGAAAGGATAAGAAGTAATGAATGTGAAAATACTTGGTTAACTCTAAAACATTATATAAATATTATGTCTTCTTAGTAGTATGTATTTGTACATTTGTCAGAACCAGTCAGTTTTATAATTGTAGACTGATAGGATCTCAAAATTGGCAGTGTCCCCCAACTCGTATCTGAATGAGAAAGCTTTGGCAACAATAACACACCGAAATAGGTCACCAAGCCTTTCTTCAAAAGGCATTAAGGCAACCCATTCTATTTTGGATAGTTTGAATCATTAGTATGCCTTTATTGACATCAAGCCTAAAGCTGTCTCTTTGCAATTTCTATACTTTGTCCATTGCTTTGCCTTCTGGGGCCAAGCAGAAGTATAATTTCTATTCCATGTGATAATCCTTCAAATAATTCAAGATAATTATTTCTTCCACTTTGCTTTTAGTGAAGCCCAAATCCTGTGTCCATGAGGGGGAAAAAAAGCAATATTGTTGAAACTAAAGTGGGCAAAAAGCTTAGGTCTTATTTAATTTTAACTTTTGTGACTGACATATTACACCATCAGAAATGATCTAACATTAATTAGAAAGCAGATAGCATCTGTATAAAAGTAAATAAAATGGGCTATTGCCTACTAGATAAGGTGGATACATGTCTGTTACATTTAAGCTGTTGCACACCCTTTTTACAAAAAAAAAGGAATCATCAAATGGTTAATGACAATTAAAGGACAAAGTGTGGGGGAACAGCAAATTACTTCTCTCTCAGATAGCATGAATTTCATTTTATTTGGGCTTTGGAAAAATCACAGATAAATCTTGGAGTGAAACTGAAAGGATGAAAGATAGATTTCAAAGTAAGCTGATAAAAGGCCAACTGAACTAGATTTCTGCAGCAAAATAAAGTATGATTTCTAGCAAAATAAAGCATTATCACTATCATGTAGCATTTATTAGGCATTCACACTTTCCTACTAATTTTCTACAGGAATACACAAAGGGATTCTATCTGAAGAGGATAATAATAAATTATTCAACAATCTTACTCAAGAAAGTAAAGTCTTTCATTACTGCTTAAGGATGAATGTTAACTAAATAGCTGGGAAAACCTCTTAGTTTGTTGGAATATACATTTTAATCTAAACATCACTGTAGATAAAAGTTGAAAGTGGGAATGAAAATTTCTAAACTGACTTTGAATCTGTGAATGTCACCAGATCATTTAAAATATTTCTCAACCTAAAGATAGCTACCATTTTAGAAAACTGCAGTACTAGGCAATCATCTTCAAAAAGGTCAGAGAACTAATATATAAAAGAAAAGAAAAAACTCTCAGAATATAGAGAATGGCAACCCCAGTTTTTATTCAAAATGTCTCCCTTAGATTGCAATAAAAGCAATTCTGAAAGGTGAATGTAACTTAAATAAATCTCTGAAGATCTGCAGAGCTGCTATTGTCAAGTGCTCCTGAAATAATCTTTTCACAGTGCCATGATGATTCCATGGCACTGTGGAGAGAGTATTAACCCTGAAGTCAGAGGACCTGAGATCAGATTCTGCCTCTGCCATCCTATTTAACTATGTGAGTTATCACAAGCAGACCATTTAACCTCCCCAGTCTTCAGGTTCCTAATCTGTAAAATGATCATATTAAACTATATGACAGATGAAGTCCCTTCCTCTATGATTCTTTTTTACTGTTACTTTCACAAGAGAGTAGCATCACTAGTAATATTTAAAAAATGTTACTATGTAAGTCATTTGTGTCATGGGTTGACATGTTGTTATACTTTGTATAGTCAAACATCTTAATATATTTAGTTCACTTTAAAATCATATATCTGAAGCAGCAACTTAGAACAGTAGATCGTGCTGGACTTAGAATCAGTAAGCCCCAAGTTCAAATCCTGCCTGACATACTTATTAGCTATGTGATTCTTGGAAAATCACATAGCCTTTCTGTTCCTCAGTTTACATTTGAGATGATATATGTACATTTAGGTGACTGAGATAATATCTGTAAAGGGTATTGCAAACTTTAAAGAGCTTTACAAATTCTTGTTGTTCAGTTGTGTCTCACTCCTCCTTACACGTCTGTGAAGTTTTCTTGGCAAAGATAATGGCATGATTTGACATTTCCTTTTCCAGTGTACCTCTTTTACAGATGAGGAACTGGCACAAACAGAGTTTAAATGACTTGCTCAGAGTCACAAGCTAGTGCCTGAGACTTGATTTGAAGTCAGATCTTCCTGACTTCAGGCCCAGCACTGTGTCTACTGCACCATTTAATTGCCCATATAAATTCTATCTATCTACCTGTCTACCTGTCTACCCATCTATCTATCTATCTATCTATCTATCTATCTATCTATCTATCTATCTATCTATCTATCTATCTATCTGCCTATTATTAGAAAGAAATCTAGTAGATAGGAGAAATGAATTACTCCAAGAAGATCTTCACATAGTTTCAGTTTTGCCATGTCTCCTCACTATATACTTCTTGCTCTGCAGTCAGGCAACTTAAAACAAATTTACCATTTTTTTCTCTGCAAATTGTGTAGTAGAATATTCCAGAAAAGATGTATTTACGCTGACACAAATGAGGGTTAATAACCTTTCCCTCTAACTTTGCAAGGTTCATGCTTCTGCTCAGGTGGCTTAGAGAACTGGCATTCCTATGAATCACCGCAATGATAGTTCAAAGCCTCTGTGACAAGTAGTTTTGTTTGTTGGTTGGTTTATTTTTAAGGTAATTTTTTTCCCACTACTGAGGATTTCTAACCTCATTCCAAGTAAGTGGAAACTGGAAGAAAGAACAGGAACTTCTAAAACACTATAGAAAAATGGAATAAATATTTTATTTTTGAAACTCAGGAACTAGTATTTAATTCATTGTACATTTGTGGGTTTTTTTTTAATGATTAAGTATTCTGGGAAATCTAGAAAGAAAAAAAATCAAATCCTAATACTCAGGGCTTCCAAACTTTAATAGGCACCTTTTTACTCTAAGACATCACTGTTACTTTGTCATTTGTAATAAAAAATATGGTGAAATAGAAGATTGTTTCAGGTAAGAATCCATGGAGATTTAAATGCAGATTTCACTTAGAGAAATTTCTGAAACTTTGGTGTCTAGGTACTCTCCACACTTATAAGCAAAATATCTTTCATTCCATTTTTAGCACTTTCTAAGAAGTAGTGCTTTTTGTCTCTGTTGTGTTTAAGTGGGTTTTTATTATGCTGATTTTTGTTTGTTTGTAAGTATATTTTTGATTTGGAATCATCCAGCAGAGCTCAATAGGGGGAAAAAAAGGTAAATTCCATACTAACCATTTTATAGTATGGAAATGGAAGTAATTAGAAAACAGTGGAAAATAGTATCCATGAAAGTATTCCTTTATCCATTTAACCTATGAGCCTAGATTAAAAAAAATCCCACTTCTTACTCAGTGAAAATATTTTATATTGTCTTCTCCTTGAAAGAAAGCATTTTTGTTAAATTAGTATTCCATAATGTAAAGCCAATCAGCAGTAGATTTCTGAGAGAATGCTACTGTGAGGAGCTTTTAAGATTCGGATTACATAGTATTAGTGAACACTCTGTTTATTCCATTACAAATATTCATTCAGTACAATGTTCACA
>JAQQSW010003242.1:0-14740 GCA_028646575.1 Pseudocheirus occidentalis | reverse complement strand
ATCCACTCTCCTGAAGACTCCAGCTGTGGCTCCTCTGGACTACCCTGGGGCCAGGCTGCAGTTGCAGGCTGGGCTAGATTTCGGCTCCCAGCCTACTATGATGAGCCCCACCTGCCAAGCTGCCTTCAGCAAGAGATGTGTTTTCTGTATTTTTGTGAGTTTGCAAGCCCTAAAATTTGTTTAGAATCATATTTATGGGTATTTAAGGTGGCTGTGTGGGAGCTGCAAAACCTTGCTGCTTCTTTGCTGCCATCTTGGCTCCCTGCTTTGAGTTCTTGAACCCTCAGTATGAATTGAATTTTCCCAGCAAAAAACAGAAAACAACTCCTCCCGCCCATGATGCAGAGCTTCATCACTTTAAAAAACAACTGCTTAGCCTTTCATTGAGGTCATTAGTATGCATGTATATGCATTTATCTGTTGGGTCATAACAACAGGAGCATCTCAGCTGTCTGCTTGTTTTTTTTTAATTACTGGGCACTCTGCTATAAAATATTTATGATTCATATTAGTTTGTCCTAATCTTTGCGTTAGAAAAAATATCCATGTATCCACAAAGAAGGAAGAAAAAGCATAGACCAAAGCAAACCAGATTAAGTGTCTATCCCTTCTACACTTAAAAGAAATCTCCTTTAAAAAGAGTTACTTTTGAAGAATTTCCCACTGGCCTGATAGTAACTGTTCACACCACTATCATTTATATAGGACTTTGAGGTTTCTAAAGCATTTCATATGTTCTATCTCAAGTAATCCACACATGTAGGTAAAAGAGGAGCTATTATCTCTATTTCACATGTGAGGTAACAGACACAGAAAGGTTAGATGATTTAAGCAGCAGGGTCTAAGGGTTTAAGCATCTAGGAAGGGTCTAAGGCAGAATGTGCACTCAGATCTTCTTGGTTTTAAGTTCTTCTCTCTATCTACTGCACTACCTAGCAGCTGCACTACATTCACAAACACATCAGGGGATGAAATTCTATTCTGGTGCCCTGAAAAAGAGGATTGATCCCAATGGAAGGAGGTCTAAGAGAACACTGTATTATAGACCAGACTCCACGGGCTGGACTAGGTTTGAAGATTCCAGTTGTGTTCATTTTTTTCAAGGCTGCCTTTGACCTGCTTTGTTATTTACTTCACATAATTTCTAACACTGCCTTGTCAACTGATTCAGAATAACTTTATGTTCCTTCATTTTATTAAAATTTGAATTAACTATCCCATACCTACATACACAGGTTGAACACATCCAACCAATTAGGGAGGAAGGAGGGTGGTGAGAGACCAGCCTCCTGACAGGTTCTTTTAAGAGAGATATCCAGACTCCATTTTTTAATGCGTCTGTGAATGCTCTTGTCAACAACATAAATCACAGGTATTTAATCCTGCCCATTCTAAAGGTGACTCTTGATTATTTTTAAATGCAGTTTTATATTCAGTTCAATTAAATACATATTTATGAGCAATCTGTTATGGGTTGGGTTCTCTGCTAGGTGCTAAGAATACAAAGACAGAACTAAAACAGTGTCCACCCTCAAGCTACCCCTCCCAAAAGCTCTCTAAGGGGAAGACTTTTATTTTTCATCTCCTACAGTTTCTCCATTTGTTAACCCAGAGAATTTGAGACATTTCATATGATCAGGGGTCTAGAACTAGAAAAGGCCTCAGAGAACATTTAGTTTAACTGCCTTACTTTATAGACAAAGAAACTGTGATACTTGGGTAGATTATTTAATTTGTCTATTGATTTCCCAGAAGCTTTCAGTATTGAACTACTTTATTCCCAGAATCCAATGTTTTTCACACATATAGATGAGTCATCAAGGCACTCCAATATACTGGTAAAAACAATGAATTTTAGAGGCAGAGAATCTGGATCCAAATCCCTGTTCACATACACACTACTCATCAGACCCTGGGTGAGTCACTGTATCTCTCTGGGTCAGTTTTCTCCTTAGTAAAATCAGTAGGACTAGGCCCTCTAAGGTCCATCATAGACAGATATCTATCTCCCTAGAACTAATCTGAGGTCATAAAGCTAATGAATGTTGGAGCAAAAAGTTAAACCCAGATGCTTTGTTTAACCTACTCCTCTTCCCAATTTTCATGAGCTTTTCGAATCACTTTCATGCAGTTTTCAGTGGCTTGGAACAGCACAAGTGATATTGGTTGATTGATTCATATTTTAACTCAACAATTCCCTGAAACTTTGGTGTGTCATTTTAAACTTCCTTCTCCCTCCCTCTTCCTTAGTCCTTTGATCACAGTTAAGAATGCTCCTTTCTTCTTCATATTTAAAGCCTTATATTACTCCCCCAGATTGATTCTGTTTCTGGAACAGACAGCAGAGAGATAAGCTTCAGGGAAAGGTGCCCCTGAATTAAAGAAACAGATCACTTCATTTCCCACTCTTTTCAGAATCCCAGGGAAAGTGTGTCTTTGTCAAGTCAGCCCACAGTAGGCAGAGGCCAAAGAGCACATTGGCAATCACTTTCTGAAATTCAAAGGAGCTCTTCGTGATCAATCTGAATGGGTGATGGCAAGTCTTAGGAAAACACAAATGAAGTCATTTGTGTTCTTATTAGAATACTTCCATTTTCTACTTTATAGATTGTCCTCACTGAGATACAGGCTGTTAGTGGGCAGCAGGAGTAGAGTGTTCTTTTAAGCCCACCCCAATTTATCCTAATTCTGAATCCATTATTCCTATGCTGTTTTTTTCCCAATGTAATTTACTTTTTCTGTTTCATTACTGTTGTGCAAACGGTGCTATTTAAAGACAAGAATGCCTGAAAATTATGCACTTCTTGCTACTTTCCCCTATTAATAATGGGGAAACCACATACATACACTTTCTGATTACTATTGGATCCCCAATATGGGAGCTATGCCTGGGGGTAATCAGAGAGACATATGGTCAGATAGAGAAGAGGGAAGAGAGAAGAAGGGAAGAAGGAGAAACAGAAGGCAGGCAGGAGTTGCTGAGAGAGGGGGGGAAGGGAGAGAAAGGGAGAGAGAGAAGAGAGAGAAAAAAGGAGGGAGGAAGAGAAGGAGAAAGGAAGGAAAAGAAATGAAGAGAAAGAAAAGGAACCAAGGAAGGAGAAGAAGGAAGGAAGGAAAGAAGGAAGGAAGAGAAAAAGGCAAAAAAGAGAAAGAGAGCTAAAAGATCCAATTGCAGCATTCTTCTGTTCCTTCATGCCCCTGGATCCCTTCCTATTCTACCCTCCTCATATAGCCCACAACTAAGGTTGAAGTCCATCTTAGACCCAGCTCTCCAGCTCAATAGGCTGTAAAGACTTGTCTCACCAGATTCAGGACTCATAACATCAAGGAGGCATCTCTGACAATAGGAAGCTGTTCTTTCGTAAACATTCAGCTTCTTATTCATTTTAACAGTAATCTTCACACAGAGGGACAGAGAGGCCCTTGTTAATCAAAGCAAAGACCCTAAGCTCTGACTTTCCCCACTGCTCACAGTTAAGAACATTGAGATCAGACCTATAGAAAATTCCTGGTAGCCATCTGCCACTTCCCTTAGGACCAGAACCTGCACAAGAATACCTCCTCATTTAGGCTTACAGGGAAGGAGACTTTGGAGAGGTCACTTGAGACACCATTGCAAGATTCCTTTTCCCATCTATCTTTTAGGTTCCTGCCAGATTTACCTTCCTCATGTGCACCTTGGATCACATAATGCCACTGCTTAAACAAGACAGTACAAAACAATGTCACCTATAGTTCCTCGATCCTTTACCTGATATTTAGGATTTGGTCCTTTATAATCTGACTCTAACTGACCCCTTCTGACTTATCTTTATAGTCTTCCTCCTCCTCCTGTTCTTTACACCAGTCTCTTTCAGCTACTACTGGTCCACAGACCTCCCACCCAGTTTTGCTACAAAATCAGACCACCTTGATCAATGTGGTGGTTTATAGAGAGGGAGAGAGAAACACGGAGTGGGCATGTTCTACCCACAGTCATTCATCCATGCTGTTCATCACATTAAATGCCCCCCCATTCTCACCCCTACACCCCATCCTAGTCAGACTCACCTAATTTCAGGGACAAATTATACAATACTTCCCAGTGAAACCACATAACACAAAAAGCTAATTTAGCAGCAATTTTGTAATAAAGAGTTTTTCAATGTGGTTGTCACAACTCATGTCTGTCATTGCATTTACACAATATCACTTGTCAGCAGAAAATTCTGAAAAGTAAATGTAGGCTGGCAAGAAACCCAGTGAAGAGTTGTTCAGCTCTGGGGGAGTAAAAAGAATCATGTGTCACTTTTAGATTCATGGGAGCAATGAGGGGCTAAGGGCCTACATTTTAATTCCCACTCCAAGAGAATTGAATTTTTCAGGGTCTGAGGTGATGATTCTATGATGCCTGAATTGCCTGTCATTGAAATTTCTCAATCCCTCTAAAAGAGAGAACTAGGTGTATCTATAGTCCTTCCCAATTTCTAAAATGCTGCAAAGATTACATTTTTATCACCAATGACCAAACCTTGCTGTCCATGGCTTCAAAGAATCAACACTGTTTTTCTGTTTCAATTCATGGGACAATACATCAAAAGGGGGAAGTTGGAAGGAAGGATATTAGACTCAAAGAATTTCCTAATAATTGAGGCTATCAGAATAGAATAGGTTGACTTTTTTTTAAGGTAGTGCATTCACATCACTGAATGTGTTGGAGTAAAGGATGAATTATCTCTTGTTGTGAGTGAAATACATAGAATATTACAGTAGAAATTCAAAAGCACTAGGAGATGGCCAAGGTCTAAACTAGGGATGCAATTCCTTAAGTTTGTCATTGACAGTGGCACATGAATAAAATTTGAAGAAACTGGAGATGTTTGAGTAGAGAGAAAACTGAAGAAGGATATGATGTCTGTCTTCAAAGGTGTAAAAATTTGGCCTTATATAGAAGAGAGAGATTTACTAGAGAAACCTAGAAGCACTGAGGACTTGGGAGTGAGTTTCCAGGGATTACAGATCTTGTCAAATAAAAGGGAAAATTTCCCAGTAAGTAAAGCTCATTAACTGTTTGCATTTGTTCTCCTCACCTTAGAATGTAAGCTCCTCCAGGGCAGGCACCTAAGGTGATTTGATTGTTTTTGCTTTCTTTGTGCACAGTGCCTGGCACATCTCAAGTGCTTGATAAATGCTGTTCATTTAAGCTTTTCAAAAGCAGTGGCTTCCCTTTCAATGAAAATTTTCAAGGGGGGTTACCATTTGCTGGAGAAAAACAACTGTTGAACTTCCTAGCCTCTGAGATCCTTTCCAACTTTGAGATTCTTTGAAAATAGTTGTTCTAGCTTCAAACTCAGACTAGGAACTTAAGAGAGTTTGTATCATGTAGCAAACAGTCAACAAATGCCAAAATCATATACATCCACCCTTCTTCTTTTATGTAGTTGAAAGTAGGGACATCAGTTAACTTCGAAAAATCCAAACTTTATATTTTATTTGGAGGTAATGAGGAGCTACTGGAGTTTACTGAGTAAGGGAGTGATGCTGCTAGACCCACATTTTAGGAGAATCGCTGTAAGCTGGGTGGAGTATGGATTAGAATGAGGAGAAACTTGTGGCAAAGAGGTGAATTAAGAGATACTAGTAGGAGTAGTATAGGAAAGAGGTGGTAAGGACTTCAACTAGGATATTGAGGAGAAAAGGATGTAGGAGTTAGACTCAAAGGTTAAATATACTATCGTTTCTTTTGAAAAATGTGTCTTGTCCTTTAATTGCTTATCTTTTGGGAAATGGCTCTTGGTCCTATATGTGTGTCCATTTTGTGTATATCTTGGAAATCAGACGTTTACAAATACACATGATAAAAAGATATTTTCCCATTTTCTCTTCTTACTCTAGTCACATTGATTGTGTTGATGCAAAAACTTTTGGGGGGGGGAAATTTTATATATTTGTATAACTAAGATTAATTAATTTATCTTTTATGGTCACCTATATCCCATATTTGTTTGGAAATTTCTGTTTTAGCTATCATTTAAAAATACATACACTTCTATTTTTTTATGTTACGACCTTTTATTTGGAGTTCACATCCATTTAGAACATAGTGTGGCTTACAGTGTAAGATAGTGATCTATATTTGGTTTCTGGCCAACTGCTTTCACAAGTTCTTGTTTAATGGGATTCCCTCATCCAGGAGTTTGCATCTTTGGGTTTATTGAACATTGTATATTCAGTTGACTGCATTCTATCAGTGAAATAATTATTTTTTCCATCATTTTATCACTATATCAAACTCTAGACAGTTTGATATAGTCATGATGATCTAACTTCAAATCCTGTATCTAACATCTATTATCTCTGGCAAGTCGCTTAGCTTCTCAGTATCCCAGGAAACACTCTAAGAATAAATTGCAGAATAGCTGTCCTTTCCATGAAAATATGTGGGGTTTTTTATCTTTACATCCTACAGTATCTAGTATAATTATATAAATATAAATATATATATATACACACACATATACATATTATATATATATAATAGGAATTCATTAGTTGAATTGAATTGACACTATGGGGTTCATCAGAGAGGCAAAGGCAGGGGAGTGGGTCTAAACAATGCGGAGTAGGGGGAAGGGGAGATTGTTGTACCTATACTTTGGGAAATGCTGGCAGAAATTAGTCTCTTATAGTGACTTTAGTAAAATATATATTTCATTGAAATGAAGTGATAAGAAATTTTATCATGGAAGGGTCCTGGAGCCCTTAGTTTTGAAATCTTATTATGGGATAAATGTCATTTACTCTGTCAGTAAAGATATTCATACTGCAATGAATCCCATTAGATTGTGAACTCCTTGAGGGAAGGAACTGTCTCATCCCTCTATTTATATCCTAGTGCTTAGCACAGTACCTGAACCATAGTAGATGCTTAATACATGTTTACTGACTGGGATCTGTCCCCTCCATCATTCTCTGACTCGTGGAAAAGCACCTAGGTCATATGATGGATAAAGTATTAGGCTGGGAGTCAGGAAACCTTGTCCCGCTGAATAGCTTTATGATCCTGACCAAGTCACTTTATCTCTCTCAGGTTCAGGTTCCTCATCTGTACAAAAAGACTGTTAATAGCACTGACCTCACAGAGTCATTGGAGGATCAAATGAATGTGTGTGTACATCTATATCTACATCTACCTCTACATATGTATGTATAATAAGTCAATAACGTGGTTTTTTAAATTTGTTCTATGTAACTGAATGTTCGAAGGGGTAAAAGGCAAAGAAGTATAAAATTGCTCCTTTTTTTGCAGGGGGGTGCAATATTGAAGCATGTGATTATAAATAGTCTTGTGCTATTCTTGAATTGTAATCATTGTGGCTGGTGTGACTGATCTTATATAGTATCCAGGTGACATTCTGGAAATTTCATTTCTGTGGTTTGAACCTCCATTCAATAAACATGAGAACATCACTCCATGGAAAATTGAAATACTCCTCCCTTCATGAAACCTTCCCAGATCCCCACCCTAGATAGCAACAATTTCCACACAAAACCATAACATCATATGATATGATGTGATGTGATGTGGTGTTTTGTATTATATTATAAAATATAATGAATATAATGTAATATAAGATAAGATAATGTAAGAGAAGATAAGAGAAGATATGATATGACACAGTATGACATGACATGACATAACACATAACAGAATATGGTATAACATAATACAGTATAGTATAATATAACATAACAATGTAACAGAAAATAATAAAATATGATGTAATATATGATGTGATGTGATATAATTAGAATAATATAATACATAATGTAATATAATGCACTACAATATATGACACAATATAACATTTTATATGTATATAACATTTTTCTAAGATCATTTGAAGTTTCACTTCAGGTCACAAAATGCTTTATTATATATCCCGATAATACCATTGCTATGGAAGATTTGGCAGTGTACTTAGCTGTGAATGTTTCACGTATCCCTGCTGACCTGCACTCCCACAAGGGCGGGAACTCATTCTCATACAAACAGCCCCTCACGCATCACCCTGTTCTCCATCATTACCTAAGAAATGTTTGAATAGAACGACATTCTTGAAAATGAGCAATGCTTCTATTTGGTGAACATGAGAGCCAAAATGGGTCAGAGAAATGCTATGTGAAAAGAAATATGAGCCAACTAAAATTTCACATTTTGCAACAAATGATTTCATGTAAAGCAGAGTCCTACAAAACCCTGTAATGAGTATTTCTCCATGTAAAATACACAAGGAATTCTACCCATCGCAATTGCTTCCCAAAATGAAGGGTTTCACCTCAACAAGCATTTGTTAAACATGTCCTTTGTGCAAGGCATTGTTCTGGGGATAAAACAACAAGCTGAAACAGAAGCTTACATTATGCTAGAGTGGCACAATATTGGAAAGGACTAACAAATATAGTCTGGGTACACTCTTGTGCTGCTCTCCCAAACCTCCCATGTGCTGAGAGTTCAGTTCTCCAGAACAGCTGCTAGATCTTCCCTCAAGCTTCAAGGGATTTATCCCTGAAAAGTTGAGGGATTTTTTTTCTACTGCTATTGCCCTCAAGCCCCTACAAGTAGACTCCCTTTAGTGATTTATCAGTTCCTATTACTTAGTTAGTCAGACAACTGACCTTTAAAAATGGATATTTGGTACATTAGTATAATTGATACCAAAAAACTAACAAAATATCTGTGACACATTCTCCCACCAACAGATGCAGAATCTCAAGTTTAGAAAACATGCTGCAAATGGGATATTTTATACTTCTTGGATGTCATTTTGTTAGAATCCCCAAGACATTCCCTTTAGGTATTATATCGCTTATATACCAGGCTCTTTTAGAGAATCTTGAACCTGCCACTGTTCATCTAGTCAAGTGTATCTTTGACTCCCAAACAGACCATGAGACCAGCCAATGCTTCCTGGGGACACCACTAAGATTCTAGTGAAAAACCCCAAATCTCCAATGCCCTGAAGTTTATGATGTTTTTTCTCTTGCAAGGATAATGGGAAAGTAGATCAAAACCAAAGCGGAGACCAAGTTTAGGATCCTTCTCCTCTCAACCCTCAAGAAATTCCTCCTTTTAGGCTTTGGTTGTCTCTTCTTTCCACTGCCAGACACTCAAATCTCTTGATTCTAAAGTGACCTTCTATTTTACACATAGCTAGTGACCAAGCTTCTGAGACTAATCCAAGAACACATCTTGGCCATGTCATTCAAGTTTTTCTAATGAGTTTCAAGCCATGCAAATTGACCAAAGACCTTGTGCTCTTCATCTAAAGTCTATGATTAATTGATTCCACAGAAATGTCCATGCCTTGTTCACATTCAGTGAATAATAGGCATGAGTTCTCCCCTTTTGAAGGTATCAAAGTACAGTATCTCATCACTTACTTTAAATGGGGTAAAGTAACTTTCCAAGCTGACCACCACCCTTCAATAAGTAAAACATAGCAAAACATCAACAACTGAAGTTTCCAGAAATCTTACTATAAGATATGATGAGCTAGAGTTTTCTCCTAACCAGTATCATTCTGCTTATTTATCATGTGACTTAGTGTGACCACTTCCCACAGTTCCCACCCACCACAGGTAGCATAAATATGAATAGGAAGTACTCCTCTCCTAGTCTGCTGGCCTTTGGAGAACTGGACTACAGAAGGTGAATGATGAGGTACCTGAGGAAGCTGATTGGATAATAAGATCTTCAATCAAGAGTTGGAAAGGAGCACAGAGGACAAAAATTCATTTCTGGCTTCAGTTCTAGAGATTGAAATCCTGCATTGTCTTGCTACTAATATGGTGGCTGTGTTCTACATGTCATAAATTTTGTTTTGTCTTCCTTGTCAAATTCCTGTTTCTCAAAAATTATCTGCAACCCTTTTCCTTTCCATCCCCTTTCACTTTTGATCCTGCCTTCACTGGAAAGATATCCTTTAAAAGGTCATCCTGAGAGGATGTCCCTTTAAGAAAAATGATTTTGAATTTGCACAAGACAAACATTTCTGTGACAGTAGAATAGAAAAAGAGCACAATGATTGTACACGAAACTGCAAATCTATTATGTACAACACGCTATTCCTTTTAAATATATAATAGTTATCATATAACTTTCTTTTTCTTCCCTTTTTTCTTCCCTCCCTCATATCCCAGATATTGCTGTAATTACACACACACACACACACACACACACACACATACACACACACACAATTGTTCTATACATAGTTCTATTAGTTCTTTCTCTGGGTGCAAATATTGTGTTCCTTCATTTGTCCTTTGTAGTTAATTTGGGTATTTATAATAGTCAAAATTATTTACTTTCTCGAAGCTGGTTTTAAAACAGCATTGTTGTTACTGTATATAATGTTCTCTTTGTTCTGCTCATTTCACTCTTCATTATTTCATTCAAGTCTGTGCTTTTCTATGATCATCAAGCTCATCATTTCTTATAGGACAGTAATATTCCATCATGATTATAAACCACAATTTGTTCAACCATTCCCCAACTGATGGGCATCACCACAATTTCCAGGTCTTTTCACTGCAAAGAGAACTACTGTAAACATATTAAAACATATAGATTCTTTTCCTTTTTCCCTATTCATCTTTGGAAATATATCAAGTAGTGGTGTCACTGGGTGAAAGGGTAGTTTAATAACTCTTTAGGCACAATTCCATATTGCTCTCCAAAGTGGTTGGATCATTTCACAACTCCACAAACAATGAATTAGTTTCCCAATTTTTCTACATCCCCTTCATCACTTATATCTTTCCCCTTGAATCATTTTAGCCAATCTGACGTGTGTAAAATGATATCTGAAATGTATTTTAATTTGTATTTCTCTTAGCAATAATTATTTAGAGCATTTTTATATTACTATAAATTATTTTGATTTCTTCATTGGAAAACTGTCCTTTATCATTTATGAATTGGGGAATGATTTATATTCTTATAGATTTGACAAAGTATTTTTGTATATTTAAGATACAAGACTGTTATCTGAGAAACTGTCTAAATTCCCCCCCCCAATTTTCTGTTTTCCTTCTGAATTGGATACATTTGTTTTATTCGTACAAAACCTTCTCAAACTGTTGTTTATTCATAAATTGCTCACCTATCCATAAGTCTGATAGGTAATATATTACATGCTATTCAAATGATGTTGTAGTGTTTACCTCTATATCCAGGACATGTACCCAATTTGATCTTAACTTGGGAAATGGTGGAAGATATTGGTCTATACTCAATTTCTCTTTTCAGTTTTCCCAACACTTATTTTAACAATGAATTCTTATCCCCCAAATTTAAGTTTCAACACTTGTCAAAATACATTTACTTTATTTATTTGCTGCCATTAATTTTAAGTTGACTTTGATCTGCCTTTCTATTTCTTTGCTAGTACCAGATAGCTTTGATAATTACTGCCTTATAAGTTTAAAATCTGGTACTGCTAAATCTCATTCAAATATACATATATATGTATGTGAATGTATATGTGTGTGTGTGTGTGTGTGTGTGTGTATTCATGAGCTCCTTTGAAGCTTCGGTTTTGGAATAGCTAAGAATTGAATGGGGACAAACAGGTGGCAGGCACAGTGGATAGAACACTGGACCTAGAGTCAGAAAACCCGAAATTCAAATTTGACCTGAGACACTTACTAGCCATGTGACCGTATATAAAACTAGGGAGGTAGTAGCAAACCATTCCAGTATTTTTGCCAAGAAAATCCCAGGGACAGTATGGTTGACATGGTCACTAAGAGTCAGGCACAACTGAATGACAAATTGGAATCATGGTAGCTGTCTATTAATTGGGGGATAGCTAAACATGTGGTACATGAATGTAATGGAGTACTACTGTGCTGTAAGAAATGATGTATGTGATGCCCCAAGAAGAATGGAAACATCTATATGAACTGATGCATAGTGAAGTAAGCAGAGAGAAGGAAACAATATTCACTGTGACTACAACAATATAAATGGAAACAGCAATGCCACACCGACAAACCAAAACTAAATGCAATAACGCTGAAAGAACAAGCAATATTTGAAGGAAGAGCTCTGAGACAACACCCCTAAGCTACTGTCTTTGTAGTTGGGAGGCCCTCAGATGCTGCACGTGGCACATGTTTGGACTTTGTCGATATCTCCATCAGTTATGCTGATTTTTTTTTTCTTTTATAAAACACTTTTCTTAAGACCATGTGGATTAGCTCTTAGGAAGGAAGAAGGATGAATGCATGGGTAATTGTAGTGATATACAGAACAGAAAACATTAATAAAATTTATTTTTAAAGAAAAAAATAACATAGCATCATTCTCAGGTTTTGATTAAGAAGGGTAAGAAATGGTCAGACCACAGTGCAGGGGTTCTAACCAGAGTCACATTTTGTTTCCTTCTGAATCCCAACAGGAATGCCTGTTCATTTCTCTTCCCTTTAATGGTCATGTAGAAAATTAAAAACTACATGCTGCATATAAACATGGATTAAAGGAACATATGAGAGAACAGAAGACTCAGGCTGGCAGTGACTTGGTAGCTGTCTTCAAGTATTTGCAAGACTGTCATTAGGAGGAGGTACTGGGCTGGTTCTGACCAGGCATTTTGATCTCCCCACCCACCCTACTCCCGCTTATCATTGTCTTTCTAATAGAGGGCCCCTGATCAAAGATTATTGAATCCCATTGACCTGGGAACATTGAGGGGAAACTACAGGAAAGCAAATTTAGGGATTTATGGTGGGGAAAGCCTTCCTAACAACAATACACAATATACACCACAGAAATTAGCCTAGCTTTTCTTATACAATCTGGCATATGTAGTAACTGTAGAGATTGTTACTTTAAAAAATGTTTTATATTTTTTTCAATGAACAAAATTCTTTGTTCTCTCCCCTTGCCTTCACTGAAAAAGAGAAAAAAAAAACCCTTGTCACAGAGAGGATTAAGAAAAGCAAATTTTGACACTGGCCATTAAAAAAGAATATACAAATCATTCTGCATCTGAATCCATCACCATTCTGTCAGGAGATGTGGAGCAGGCTTCATCACTAGTCCTCTGAAATCATAGTTGGTCATTGGATTTATTAGAGATTTCAAGTTGTTTTTTGTTTGTTTTAAGCCACTTGTCTTGACAATGCAACCACTATATTTTCACAGTGAATACTGTATCACTTATTGAGAAAATGAAGGTCATGGAACTAAGTCTTTCTCTTCCAGAGACGCTTTAGACAGGAGTTAGGTGCTTAGAGTTCTACGGATTTAGGCTACTGCTTACAGAAATCGGGAGACAGTTCTATGATCAAAAAATGTAAACCAAGGAGCAACTGAACTTTCCTCAAATCTTTGCTCCATCAAAAACTTTTTTTTCTTTTTGTTTTTCCTTTAGAGTTACCTTATTCTACCTCTGCTGGGGAATGTGGTGTGTGTGTGTGTGTGTGTGTGTGCGTGCGCACATGCATGTTAGTGTGTGTGTGTCTCTGTGTCTATGTGTGAGTCTGTGTCTGTATGTGTCTGCGTATATGTGTGTGTGTGTGAGTGTGTCTTTGTGTGTCTGTGTGTATGTATGTGTGTATGTGTGAGTGCCTGGGTCTGTGTGTTTATGTATGTGTGTGTCTTCGTGTGTGTGTGTGTGTCCATATCTGTGTGTATCTGTTGGGGGGGGAAGATTTCTCATTATTAGGATTCATGGAGATGTTATGAAACCTGTAATGGTAAAAAGGCACGATGTATTCATCCCAGTCAAAGTTTCTGCATGGCCACCTCATTCTGTGAACAGACTATCATATGAAGAGTCCCTAAAGGTTCTGCTCAATTTTCTGCCAAAGGACTAGGGTTAGGAAACTTCCTTTTGTCATCTTACATCAGATGGGGGAGGGGCCATCAGCGCAACAAGCCAAAGTTATGGCCTTTTTCTTCAAAGAAAAGATGACCAAAAAATGATCAGCAAAGCACAAGCAATCAAATGGACCTCCATCGCTAGCCCCGGGTTGGGCTGAGAAGCTAGCGCATTTGTGTCTTTCCAACATCGCTTAAAATCCAGCTTCTCCTTCCCTTGCTTGCTAAGACCCAAAGGCTCAGTGTTTTCTGTTTCCCCTGTTACAGCTGATAGCATCAACCATTTAGGAGCTCTGTGAATGCCTCTCCTTCCAAGCAGCTCCAGCTGGGGTGATGCTATCAACAGGAGTAACAAGAGTAACAACAAAGAACCCCAGGGCCTGGACTCGGGTCTTGGCTTGTAAAGTGCCTGCAGTTCAGTCTCCCATCCTTTTGTACATATTAATTAAACCTGTTCCCGTCTGCTCCTGAAATGTCACGAATCACTTTTTTTTAACAGTTTAATTTAAAGTTTGAATTCCAAATTCTATCCCTCCCCCTGTCCTCCCTCTTCTCCCCTCTCCCTGAGACAGTAAGCAATCAGATATAGGTTATACATGTACAATTATGTAAAACATTTCCATATTAGTCATTTTGCAGAAGACTCAAAAGAAAAAAATGACAAAAAGTGAAAAAATAGCATGCTTCAGTCTGTATTCAGTCAATATCAAGTCTTTCTTGGAGGCAGATAATAGGGTTCATCATTAGTCCTTCGGGATTGTCTTGGATCAGTGTATTGCTGAGAACTGCTAAGTCATTCACAGTTCTTCATCAAATAATACTGTATACAACATTCTCCTGGTTCTGTTCCCTTCACTATGCATCAGTTCA
>JAQQSW010003241.1:0-14740 GCA_028646575.1 Pseudocheirus occidentalis | reverse complement strand
AAGAGCCCTTGACCCTGATGGATCACCTCAGCCCCCCTGCTATCTGCAGGCCGAGGGCTCTGAAGCAGCCCAGTGCAGGCCGCTGCTGCTCCGTTCCTGCGGCCACAGCCGCCTCACACTGCTTCCTTGCCCAGGGAGCAGTTTGGCCGGACCCGCTCTTCTCCTCCCAAGTTAGCAAAATCCACTGACCTTTCTCTTAGCCTTTTTTTTCTTCTGGCCTGATAAATGTGGTAACTGTGCCTCCAGTGCAGCCGATCTGCTCTCCTATAGACGTGGCTCCCCACCCGATGCCCCAGGGCCTAACCCGGCCCGGTTTTGGCAGCTGCTCCCAGACTGCTGCAAACAGCCCCGCCTGCTGCACTGCCTGTAGCAACAGATGTGCTTTCTGTCTTCTGGAGAGTTTTGGAGCTTGAAAATCTGTTTAGAGTCCCATTTTATGAGTTTTTTAGCATGTTTGTGTAGGAGCTGCGGTGCTTTGCTGCTTCTACGCCGCCATCGTGGCTCCGCCCCCCACATGGTACAATTTCTGACCCTGCCACCAACCTGACTCGTATTACCCCATGTCTGGACTTTTGAAATAGACTGCTGGTTGGTTTTCTTGCTATGAGTCCATCCTTCTCTCAGCTGTCAAAGTGTAATCTGCTATTTGCAGATCTAAGAAACTTGGCAGTTTTCTGAGTTATGAAAACTTGTCATTGACAGAGTGTAACACTTTTTCTGAGTGCCTTGTTAAAGGTGGCTATAAGCATAAAGAGCTTACTGCTTCATCACTTCAAAAGCAAAAGAGAAGCAGTTTTGCCCAGTAGGAGAGCAGTGAAAACGAGAAGGGATGCAGCTAACTGAGAAGTGGCTTTGTGTGGTACCAACTGTTCCTGAATAATCAAGGTATCAAAGTTTAGAGTTAAGGTCTGACTATAAATTCTAGTCTGGAAGGCAAAGACCCTCAACTTTTCTGGCCAGAACAGAAAACAATTGCTATCTACATCATGGGAGGAGAGAGTGAGGCTGACAACTTTTCGAAGCTTTGTCTCACTGAAATCCAATTCACAAGCAAGTCAAGCCATCACTCTTTTGATGTCATTAGTCCTCTTGAGAACAAAAGATGGGGAAAAAATCCAGCGGTTCCCTATCTCCTTCAGGATCTAATATAAAATCCTCTATTTAGCATTCAAAGTCCCAATAACCTGGATCCTCTCTTTCTATCTTTCTAACATTTTATGCCTTTGCCTTATATACTCTACATCCACTGACACCAGCCTCCTATGCTATTCCATAAAGATGACTTTCCATCTCTCTGCTCCAAGCATTCTCTCTGGCTATTCACCATACCTGGAATGTTCTCCTTCCTCATCTGTGCCTCCTTGGCTTCCCTCCAGTCCCAGTTAAAATCCCATCTTCTACAGGAAGCCTTTCCCAACCCTCTTTAATTCTAGAGTTTTCCGTCTGTCAACTATTTCCAAATGATCCTGCATATAACTTGTTTGTACAGTTGTTTGCATGTTGCTTCCCCTATTAGATTGTGAACTCCTTCCAAGTAGGGACTAGCTTTTACCTTTTTTGCATCTTCAGCAATTAGCACTGTGTGCAGCATGTAGCAGGCACTTAATAAATGTATATTGACTGACCAGAATACAAGATGAATACATGAGAGAAAAATCCACCACCAACCTCCCAGGGGTACCTGAGTAAACCCTAAAGGAGGATGTGATTTAGCTAGTATTACAATTGTGAGTGGGTGGGAGTTGAGATAAGAATCCACAGAGCTTATATGGGAGATGGGGAGAGAAAAAGAGGATTCTAGAAGAAACTGTGAACCATTTCTAAGGCTCCATAATTCCTGTATTCGGCCCTGAAGAAATCATGAACACATAAAGTGTTAAGAAACACAAATTCAGTCACATCATTCTTAGCCGACCCCAATGGACCTATACTGGTCATCACTCATCTTCTTGTCCTTTTCCACTTTTCTCATCATCCTCTGGAGATCAATAAAAAGCAGGTAAATATGAAGCTAACAGAAACAAACAAACCCCTCCATGTCTTCACCAGGAAGGTAAGAAGATCTGAAAGAGCTGATTAGTAAGAGTCCTGTTTACATGTTATAGGGAACTCCAGGTTCAGATGTTTTTCACTGCCACTAAAACCATACACATAAACATTTTCCAAAGCTATAGGAATTGACGCTTTTCCTGCCATGATCACTAAGGAGCATGGCAAAAATGAATCTTGACAAGCCACTAAAACAATAGAGCAAATGAGACAGAAATCAAAGCTGGATTGCTTTGTTTGGGGCCTCTGCTGCAGGAAGAAATAAGTCAAATCTTCCTGGGTGGGAATAACAAGGTTTCATTTTAAATGCCCTGATTCTTATTGTAGAGATTTCCCAGACACTGTTTCAGCAGAAAAGGGGTGAGTGTGGGTGGAGGTTCAAGATTGTTATGGATAATCATTGCTACCCTTTTTTATGTTCTTTTTTAAAAACTGGGCACAATGTTTCTCTCCTAGAATTAACTTAATTCATAAACCTAACTTAGAGAGCCACCCTCTGACTTGAAAAGAAATCACTCCTTCACAAAAGCAGCATGTAGGGCCCTCCCCCAGCAATTGAGAAAAGGGAAAAAGTAATGGGAGTGTTTATTTTTGCTGCATTGAAATAAAGCAAAGCCTGATACAAGAGTGCCCTCTCTCTCTCTGGAATACTGTTCAGCAACAGCAAATGTTTCAGCCAGGTCCTAGCTATGTGCTTGGATCCTGAAAATGTAAGTTCTCCATCTGTATGATGCCTGCAAATGATAGGGCATTTAATAAATGAGCATCAACAGACAGCCAGAGAGCCGTCTCTTCTGATGAGCTGCACAATGGGTCAGATAATACAAAAGTAGCCAAAGTAACTGCAAGCTTGGCCCAGATACAATTGGAGTCACCCATAGATCCACAGCAACAAGACTGAGTAAAAACCATTTCGGAAGCTTTGTAAATCTTAAAGCATTATAAAAATATGAGTCATTATCGCTTCCTTCTTCAAACTCTTCAATGTTTTCAAGTCTCTCTTTTTGTTAAAAGTACTCCCCACTCTAAACTAATAAAATTATTGGTCCTACAGATTAGTATCTATTATTATTATTATTATTACAAAGTTCTTAGAAAATTTTGAGTTTCAAATTCAAAATTCAAAAAGTTACCTTCAGGACTAAACTTTTATACTTGTATTCACAGCCTCCCAAAATTAATAAAGCACATTTTTTAAACTTTTGAAATACTGAAGCATTGCTATATATTTGTTTCTGATTGGAGGGGAAGATGGTGGAGAGAATTCAGGGACTTGCAAAACAGCCTTTGCCCAAGGCATTGCAAAGGCAAGATTAAGTTCACAGAAGCAAGGTAACCCAACAAATATTTACCAAGTTTCTATCGTGGGCAAAGCACTGTTCTAGATGCTGTGGGAAACACAAATATCAGGTACCGCCCCTTTCCTATGAAAAGTGTTTAGATTGCCTAAGGAGGAGCAAACCATTTTGGGGAGGAAGAGTGGAAGGAAAACAGGAAGAGGAGGAAAAGCACCAGGAAAGGAGGAGGAAGAAGAAGAAAGGAGCAAAAGGAAGAGAAGGAGGAAGAGGAGGAAAAGGAGGAAGAGGGGAGGAAGGGAAGAGAGGACAAGAGGATGAGGGGCAGCAACATTATCACTATCACTAGCAGCAGCAGCAGCCAGGCAGCCAGGCAGAAGACATAGAAGTCTTTCAGTTCTGACAGCTAATTTTTCAGCTGTTTAGCTGAGAACTTTCGGATTTAAAGAGAGGCATGGTTGAACTGATTGTCTGG
Source organism: Pseudocheirus occidentalis (assembly GCA_028646575.1). Taxonomy (NCBI): domain Eukaryota; kingdom Metazoa; phylum Chordata; class Mammalia; order Diprotodontia; family Pseudocheiridae; genus Pseudocheirus; species Pseudocheirus occidentalis. The sequence continues at coordinate 10,921 of JAQQSW010003241.1, read as the reverse complement.
AGAAATGCTGGAGCAGTTGCAGGAAGCTCACTGCAAGAAAACTAACCCCTGCTGCTTGTGTGCAGAGCTATGATGGCTGATTATTCTAGTGCAGTACTGTGACCAAAGTCCTCTACAATGCAGGCCTGCGTAACAAATGGCCCACGTTCCACTTGCAGCCTGCCAAAGGATTTTGGGTGGCCAGGATGGTAGAGGATGTAAAAGAAAGTAAAGACGTAATATGTGCTCCATTCATGCCCCACTTATCCCGCCTTCCACTTGTCACTCTTGTGCCCATCATGGAACTTGGCAGGTGGGTTGCCACTACATACTCTCTCCTGTGTGTCATGTGACCCTCAGCGACCAACCATAGTCTGTCTCTAGTCTGAGATGAGCAAGAGTCATATCTTTTCGCTGTGTTTTCCATCATTACCGGCACTGAACAGAGACAAAGTGAGTGCAGCCATGTGCCAATGCAGATGCCCACTACGCCATGAGAGGCAACAACCAAAGGGCTTCTTCTCCCTTGATGTGCGGCCGACCTCCAAGTTACATGACCGTCTGGCACCCTCTCCAATGTCAGACACTCAGTTCAGTATTTCTCTCTGTGTGTGAGCACTTGCTGTGGAGATTTTTTGATCCTAACATTAAAGTTTTTGGGGTGACAGTAAAATGGATAATTAAAAGAAATGGAAGATCCAATCAGAACATAGAGTGTTTAATATAGAGTGGACAAATAGACACTTGTTTACTTTCATGAGAGACAAAATATTGTTCCTTGTTTGCTAAGAAATAATAGCCCTGGGGCGGCTAGGTGGCGCAGTGAATAGAGCGCTGGCCCTGGAGTCAGGAGTACCTGAGTTCAAATCCAGCCTCAGACACTTAACACACACACACACACAAAAACTAGCCATGTGACCTTGGGCAAGTCACTTAACCCCAACTGCCCTCCAAAAAGCAAAAAAAAAAAAAAGTAATAGCCCTTCCAAAGGAATACGATCTCCTTTGCAATTTCAAATCAAATCATCATGAAGTAAACAAATTAGACATCAATGAAAAACAAAATGTCCAATTTCTTGAAAAAAAATCACTAGGTAATTTTTTTTCGAGAAAGTAAACTCAGAAAATGAGGTGATTACTAAGGTTAGTTTTCAGATTTCTAAAGAAATCAATTTCAAACATGATTCTGGAACATGACAAACTGATTGCTGACAAGAAGTGTAATATATCCCATTAACTAAATGTTAACAGCAAGAAAAACCTGAAAAATGTATTAAAATTTGAACCCTTAGCAAAATAATTTTTAACATTAATGTGATTTTGTGATAAAAATCTTAAGTAATAAGTGTAATTAATTGATATGAATTGACATTTCCCTTTTAAAATATGGTTTATTTGCAAAATAGTTTAATTATTAATTATCAAGTAATTAATTACTTGAAAAGTAAACTGCTAAAAACCTATTTCTGGCCTGAAGAAGTTTAGCCTATTTTAACTTTGTCTCCTACCTATTGCCGAGTTGCATAGGTCTGTCCTGGTGATGACACAAGGATGCATATGTTGGATTTTTTTCCCACTTCTCTAGTTTCAGAGAGATAAACAGGTTTTGCATCTGTTTTGTTATAAGCTATGCTTTTCTATGAGAGGAGACTTGGAGCTGATTGAATAAAGCATACTATTGCAGATCTGAGAACTTTGACAGATTTTGGCTTAAGGAAATTCTTGCCACTGACAGAGTATAACACCTCTTTTCCCTCGAAGTCCTGTTAAGGGTATCTGCAAGAAAAAAGAACTCACTGATTCATCAGCTCAAGAAGAAGATAAAAATCTTTGCCCAAAGGGAGAATAGTAAGGATCATATGAAAAGCAGCTAGCAGAGAATTTGTGGTTCAAATTATTCCCGAAGGGAATAAATATCAAGGTTTGCAGTATAGGGATGTGAATTTCCCTGGGAATGTTGAGTTTCTCCAATCATGTATCTGTCTGTTGGGTTTCTCTAAATTTGTACCCAATCTTCCTCGTGGACATTGGATGCATTGGTGGGATATTGTGACCCAGGTTTATGAACAGACTGTCATTTTTTTTTATTATTATTCCAACCTTTGTCTTCTATCGAGTAATTGGCACTTGAATCTTCCCACTTTTTTCTTTTATTGAGTGAAAAGACTAATTATTCCTGCTTTTGTCTTACAGTTTAATAAATATTTTATTTTTAAGAGTTAATGGTGTCATAGTGTCTGATTTTGTATAAATGGAAAGCATAAGTATCATGAGTACATACCTTGCCTTCTATGCCAGAGTCAGTCCTAAGATCCTGACTGTGAGTCATCTGAGAACCCCAGATCTGCTACTAACATTAGTGAATCAGCCCTGAGTATAAAAATGAATGAAAGTGAATGTCTTGTCTAAACTACATCAAAAGTCCATGGATGTGGTGCCTACTCTTTAGGAGCTTATTGTGCTTGGAGAAATAACTAAAAACATGAAAAGCTGAATGGCAATGACAGTGATAAATCACAGTTCAATAATTCAAAGTCACAATATTGTAAGTGACTAATTAATTGCCAAAGTCTATAGATAACCCAATGGAGAAATTCAGAGGCTAGAATAAGCAAGCAAGACCTCACAGAGGAGCAGCAAAAATTTACCTAGGCTGGGATTTTAAAAATGAGAACAGGACCTTGTAGCACACAATAGTTACCCCCCCAAATTGTTGTTATATAGAAATGTAAATAATAAGAGTCCTAGAGGATTCCAATAATTGTTCATTTCAGTGAATTTTGATAAGAGCAATGATCAAAATTTTAATTAACTTCACAAGCGGGAGGAAGAACTCCTTGAGTTCCTAGAGGAACCTCCTGGCTTAACAAAAAAAAATTCAAAGAGGAACAAATAAGTCAGGCATGAAGACAGGAAGCCATGCATACTACCACCACCACCTAGCATTTATATAGCAGTTAAAGGTTTGCCAAACTCTTTACAAATACAGTATTAACTCACTTTATCCTTACGACACTGAGAAGTAGGTGCAATTATTATTCCTACCATGTTGTGAGTTACTTGGGAATAAGGATTATGATTTTTTTTTCTTTTACCCTTCTGTCACACTTTCAATTTGCCCATTGAACACAACCCATATCTTACCAGAATTCCATGGTTGGCCTGATATCAGAAAATAAATCTCCCAGTCCCTATCTCTATTCTTAATCATATTTATTAATAATGGTGATCATTATTAATAATAATAATTTTTCCATATTCAGGGAAACCCGGATTTAAGTCCTACTTCTGACACATGTTGAATAGGTCAATCTGGGAAAGTAACTTAATGGCCGGAACAATTCATTAAATCTACATTGCAGAGCAGGGAACTACCTATAATGGCAGGAGGTGTTTCCTGACCAGAATTTTCCTATATTGAGGAAATCATTGACTTATTAGAAAAGTAATAAATTATTTCCCATGTTTTATATGTTTTCAGTGCATTTCCTATTTCAGAATAACTAAAAAAGGGAAGGATACCAAACAAATGGGAGATTCATGGACCCTCTTACTGCCAAAAATAGAGGAGATCCACAACCACTCAAGACAGTTTTATCTGCCTAATAGGAAAAATCAAATGAAAGAATGCTTACTGTCCACATTAAGATATGCAGTGAGATAGTCCACACAACTAGTTCATCAGTACGTGCAACTTGAAACAGACACTGCAATTTGACAATTAACTGGTCCTAGAATAAAAACGGGAAAAGAGAAAATAGCATAATTTATTTAGGAAAATTCAAAACACTTCCAATGCTTCCCTGAAACAAAATACCAACACTTCTTTCAGTGATTTTACATATATGTATGTGTGCAAATAATACATATATATGCATGTGTGTATATACACAGCTGTAAATCTTACTGCCTCAGTCTCTAAGAAATCAAAAAGTAGCTGACAAAGAGAGACAGACAGACACACAACAGAGATACATGGGGTGGAGGTAGGAGTGTACGGTAGATGAAAATACGTTATAGCTAACAATTAACAATGACTATGGTTCTTGTATCCTTGTTCCCCTAAATCCTCCATGGAGGAGCTACCAAGAATTTTTAATGTCTTCCTTTAGGTCTTAATATTGTACAGATTCCATTGTAGCAAATGTCTCTACATTTTATCTCTTGTTCTTAATACTTGTTAGTTCTTTTTCCAGTGAATAATTTCCTGGAAAAGATTTTTTTTATGCACTTATTGTACACAACTTATATCCTGTGGAAAACACATCACACGTTTTGAGAACAGTCAACAATCCAGTTTGACAATAACTAGAGTAATGGATAGGACTAATATAAAGGCTCAAGAGATAGGGCAATATTAGATTATTGAAAATTTTGAATGCCACGCAAAGGAGTTGGAACTTTATTTGGAAGGCAATAATTCAGTTGCAATAGCCACTCAAGATTTTTGAGCAGAGGGCATGAACAAAGTTATATGAACAGAGCAGTTACTTCAATCAAGAAAATGTATAACACCAACTCCTTATTGAGAATTTGGGAAATCCAAGGGAAAAATCATAGTCATTTTCCCCCACACCATGTTGGCATAAGGAGATAAGAGATGCCTGTGGACACTGGGAGCTGGGCCTAACCAGGAAGGTACAAGGTATCTAGCAGTAAATAGCCAGGGCTGTGTCCTAGGGCATCAAGATGTCCTGGACCTACCATGGCAGGGCTTGATGCTGTGCAGGAACAATAATAAACACCAACAGAGTTATAGATGAAATTTAGATTGAGGAAGGGACCTGACCGTAGAAATGGTGAGCCAGAGATAAGAATAGTTGTGGGTTTAAGGCTGTGTACTGAGCAAGGAATTCGAATTTAAGTGAGTAAGCAGCAGTGTGACTCTGACCCCAAGAAGAGATTGGGTTCTCAGAAATAACCTCTAGCTGGATCTGAAATCTGCAACAGAATAACCATGGAAGGGAACTCAAACTAAAAAGGAACCAAGAGTTCTTTGATTCAATCTGCAGAGTCATCCAATTACTTAATGGTTGTTGAGTCCAGCAGCAGTCTACTAGAGCTCCAAATGGGGCAAGTTTACAATTTGTTGCTCAGATTCAAACCCAGGTCAAGAATTTGCAAAACTTAGAACAGGATAGACTCTGGCTCTGTCTAATCTAAGAATGGACAGAACTAACTTTGAACACACTGAAAGCTTATACATCTTCACCCTGAGCTACTTCTGAGATCCTTGAAGAACATAGCTCTAAAAACCCAGAGAAAGCAGCAGCAACAAGATGCAAGAGAAAACCAAACACATCCAGGCAAGACCCAGAAATTTCCTCCCAAAATATGTAGAGCATGGTTTACATGGCATACATGAAAGTAAGACTGGAGAAATGAGTAAACAAATGAAGAATCCTATTATAAGGTGTTATTATTGTAGGAATTGTGGTAGGCATGACCAAGACACAAACTCAGAATAAATGACTCCAAAATATCTTCAAGCAAAGCCTCAAAGATAAATATATTTTGGGTACAAATTTTACTAGAATGCTTAGAAGAAATGAAGCAAGAATTTGAAAGAGAGGGGCAGCTAGGTGGCACAGTGAATAGAGCACTGGCCCTGGAGTGAGGAGGACCTGAGTTCAAATCCAGTCTCAGACACTTGACACTTACTAGCTGTGTAATCTTGGACAAGTCACTTAACCCCAATTGCCTGGCTTTCCCTCCTCCAAATAAAAAAAAAAAAAAGAAAGAATTTGAAAGAGTTAAAAAGTTATTTCACAAGTGAAATGAAAATACTAAAAAGGAAAGAGCAAGAAAAGAAATGAAAGCTATCAAGGAAAGATTTGGAAAGAAAATTAACAGTTTACCTCAAAGATAAAAATCTTTACTTAAGCAACAGACTCCTTGAAAGTTATAAGGAATAAAAATTAATGACTCCATGAGACAAGAAATACCAAGGCAAAGTAAAAAAAAACTGGAAAAATAGAAGAAAATATAAGATGCTTCATATCAAAAACAACTGACTTGGAAAAACACACTAAGGAGAGAAAATTTAAGGATCATACTGTCTGCAAAAGCTATGACAAAAGGCATAAATATCATGTTTAAATAAATCATGAAATAAGGGAATTTAATGAACAAACATTTATTGAGTATCTAAAATGAGCATGGCATTAAGTTAAGTCCTGAGGACAGAAAGATTTTTTTTTAAAGTGCTCATCCTTGTACCTAATTAGCTCAAGATCTAATAGCTTATGATGAAATAAAATGGTCTTTCCCAACTCTGAGGTTTTATGTCTCTTATAGAGGCCACTGTGGTTTTTAAAAGAAAACTGAGTCAAAAGGAAAGATTTTTTTTCCCCCAAAGCTATGCACAGAATTTGGGTGTTGAACAAAATAAAAGAACAAATATAAAGAGAAGATATAGAGTTACCAGTTCAACTTTACTATTCAATTCTAAAATTTGTTCTTATTCATTTGATGTGCTTTGTTTAGCAATTAAGTTTTCAAGCACAACTAGATAAAAGGATATTTCCGGCAAGAAAAAAAAGTCAATTTTCCCTTATAATCCTTAGAAGTATGCTTCTTAGTCCTGTGTAATTCTCTATTGCCACCTAGTGGCATGTTATAAAATTTTGAAAAGCATATAAAGGAAACAGTTTTGAAAGTAATATTGTAGTTGGTGAAAAACTATGCCAAAAACAAACAAAAGCAGAGTAACAAGATAATTAAAAGGGTCTTAATTAGAAGCATTGCAAGTTCATGATCAATTTAGAATCAGATTTTCCGATTTGTAAAGATCCTTCCATTTAGATAACATGTAGCCCAACTGGTACCTGAATTCCAGGAATACCATCTGCAATGCCCCTGACAAGCAGTCATTCATCCCCAACTTAATATCTTTAATGATGGGAAAATCACTATCTGCTATGGTAGTCCATTCCTCTTTTGTTAGCTCTAATTATTAGGAACTTTTTTTTCTTATATCAAGTCTAAATCTGCAACCTCTCACCACTGTTCATTGTTTCTATATTTAAGGTCAGACAAAGCAAATCTAATCTCTCTTTCAAATAAAAGTCCTTCAAATTATAGACCAGTAACCTTGACTTCGGTTCCTGGAAAAATCCTTCATTGTTCATGATATATAGAAATGGAAGCAGCAATAACACCATGGCTTCATCAAGTACAGACCACTCCACATTAACTTCATTTCCTTTTTTTTTTTGACCAGCTCACTAGAATGTTAGGTCAGAGGAATATAGAGACACATATATGTAGCATCTCCTTGACAATGTTTGATAGAGGATCCTTCCACTTCCAAGTATCCCCAAGGGGGTGTTACACATAGATAGAAGTCAGAAAATTATGGACAAAGTCTGTCAAGCTGTCCTTGTATAAAAGTTGGAGAGAAATAGGCAAAAGACAGTAAAATTGTTGAATTTAGAACTACTCGAATATGAGTCAGAAATCATGATGTGGTTGCCAAAAAAGTTAATGCAATCTTGGGCTGCATTAAGAGAGGCTCCTTCCAGAAATAAGGTGGCAATTGTCCAATTCTGTTCTGCCTTCATCAGACCTTATCAATGGTATTCAGTTCTTCTATTAAGGATTTCACTGAAACATGGAAAGGAGCAGAGACAGGAAATTTTAGGGGTAGTCCAATTCACACCTAAATAGGAATACGTGGTTATCTAGGAGAGAGAGACAGAGACAGAGACAGAGAGAGACAGAGACAAAGAGAGACAGAGGCAGAGGCAGAAGCAGAAGCAGAGAGGCAAAGACGCAGAGACAGAGAGACAGAGAATATCCACCAACTTCCAAGAAAGCACATTCCTCTTTATGATATATCTTCTTGTTAAGAAAATTTTCCTTCAATTGAGCCTAAATTTGTCTATATAGCTTCCACCCATCACTTCCTAGAGCTGTACTATATGACAAAGTCCTTTTTTACTAAACCCTTTTTCACTCTGTCTGCCCTTCAAATACTCAGTATAAACATAGCACATCAACCCATCCTTCCATGGCATGGTGGCTAGTCTTTTCACTAGCCTAGTCACCTTTCTCTGGAAAAAATACATAACTATTATTCAGCACCAAGTATTCAATTTAATTAAATTCAATATTTATTGAGTATCTGCTTTGTCCAGGGCATTGTTATGCTCTGGGGATGGAAAGAAAAGGGCCTTGTTTTCATAGAGTTATATTCTACTATCAGTATTCAGTGGTTGTTCTTGTATTTCTTATGTATATCACATTCTTCCACTTTTCAACTTTGCAGAACAGGAGGAGTACTGGATTTGGAGTCGAGGATTTGTGTTCAAATACCATTCTCTATTTGTGTTACCTTGAATGATTCAAGGGCTCAGTTTCTTCATGTGTAAATTGAGGGGGTTGAACTAGACAGCCTTTGAGGTCTTTTTCACCTTTGGGTCTAAGATTTTTTCTAGCTCCAATTCTATTATTCTAATGAATCAATAGCCAAAGTCCAGATTTCTTTTCGGCCTCTTCAAAAGCAATTTGTTGTTATTGTTGTTACTTTGAAATACTTCTTCCATTCTTTCCTGGAAATGTGTGTTTCCATTTTCTCTGCACTTATCCATAGAGCTGTTAATTGATTCTGATAGAACACTCTCATGGGTCATTAGGAAATTCCTCATCCTTCATATTTGCAAAGTGTGAGAACATTATTGTCCTGTGTTTTTTTTTGGGTGGGGAGGTCTCATGACCAACCACTTCTTTATCATGTCTGTTTGTTCCTTATAAGCACTCAGCTGCTGAGAGCTCTTGAAAGAAAGCTTTAATTATTTTTTGAAGGTTTTTCTCACAAGATGAACTAGTTGCCTGAATCCAACTTTGATTTGGCCATTCCCAAGTGCCAATTCCCACTGCCAAAAATCCAGGATAAAGGTTAACTACATCTCTTATCTGCGAGAGGGTGTCAAGCAGCCATTTAAAAATTTTTAGGGGCAGCTAGATGGCACAGTGAATAGGGCATGGGCCCTGAAGTCAGGAGGACCTGAGTTCAAAACCAGCCTCAGACAATTGACACTAGTAGTGTGACCTTGGGCAAGTCACCTAACCTCAATTGCCTTACCTTCCCCCCTCCCAAAACTAAAAACTAAAAACTCTTGCTACCTCTTCTAGAAGTAGCCGGTGACATATTGGGTTGGAGCACTAGACCTGGAATAAGGAATATCTGAGTTCAAATTCAGCCTCAGGGGTGGCTAGGTGGTATAGGGAATAGAGCACCAGCCCTGGAGTCAGGAGGACCTGAGTTCAAATTTAGCCTCAGACACAACACAAAAAACTAGCCCTGTGACCTTGGGCTTAACCCCACTTAACCCCAATTGCCCTACCTTCCTCCCTCCAAAAAGCAATATAAACAAACAAATTCAGTCTCAGACACTTACTAGATATGTGACCCTGGACAAGTCACTTAAATTCTCTTTGTCTCACCTTCCTCAATTGTAAAATGGATATCATAAAGCCAACCACATATAGAAAGTGCTTATTCTTCTCCCTCCCCACCCTTCCCCTTCCAGCCTTTCTTAGTATCTAGACTGTAAACATTCCCTCTAATCTTGTTCCTTTTCCCCTGACTGAGAAGTTGCCTAAGATTTGCAATTGACACCTACGTGATCTTGTATCCATTCAAGTACTGACATTGTAATTTAAGGCCATTTACTCCCATTGTAGAAAATAATAGAAGTAAAAATCTTAAAGTTGCTATAATCCATATAAAGAGCATTATTAGGCCATTTATCTACTTCTTATATTGTAGGCAAAATTCTTTTCATTTTTCCTTATAGTTACAATTTTCTAGCCATTTAGTCATTTTTATTGTATTATTTCTGAAAAGGGAAGCTTAAAATAGGAAAAACTAAGAGTTTGGGGGTGAAGCAGGTTTTTGAGCTGTAAATCTACAAAAGAATAAAGTAGTGATAGAAAATATTGGCATTCAGTCGAAGCTGGAGAAAAAGATATGTGGAAATTGAAGGCATTTTAACATTTGGAAAAACCTAAATAATCCTGGCTAACTGGGGATGGGCCAGGATGAATGAACAAAATACAAAAAAAATTGATTTTTCAATTCCACACTAACTCAAAGTAGGCAAACCAAAGGTTATCGAAGGTGACATCTTGACACTTACTTCAATGAATAATTAAGAATGATCTTGATCAATTGATTCCAATACTCTACAAACTATTCAGGAAAATTTGTGAGGAAGGAGTCCTTCCTAATTCTTTCTATGACACAAATATAGTACTGATACCTAAATCAGGGAGAGACAAAACTGAGAAAGAAAATTATAGACCAGTCTCCCTCATGAATATAGAGGCAAAAATCTTAAATAAAATATTAGCAAAAAGAACACAGCAACTTGTAACTGGAATAATACATTTTGACCAGGTTGGATTTATTCCAGGAATGCAAGGATGGTTCAATATTAGGAAAACCATCAGTATCATGGATCATATCAACAACAAAACTGGCAGAAACCATGTGATTGTGGCAATAGATGCAGAAAAACCCTTTGACAAAAATACAACATCCATTCCTATTAAAAACACTAGAAAGTATACAAATAAATGGAGTTTTTCTTAGAATAATAGGTAGCATCTACTTAAAGCCATCAGCAAGCATTATATGCAATGGAGATAAACTAGAAGCATTTCCAATAAGATCAGGGGTGACACAAGGATGTCCACTATCACCCCTCTTATTCAATCTAGTACTAGAAACGTTAGCAGTAGCAATTAGAGAAGAAAAAGAAATCAAAGGAATCAAATTAGGCAAAGAAGAGACTAAATTATCACTCTTTGCAGATGACACGATGATATACTTGGAGAATCCTAGAGAATCAAGTAAAAATCTTCTTGACGCAATAAATAAATTTAGCAAAGTTGCAAGATATAAAATAAACCCACATAAATCCTTGGCATTCCTATA
>JAQQSW010003240.1:0-14740 GCA_028646575.1 Pseudocheirus occidentalis | reverse complement strand
GAGGGGGAGGCCTGGGGGGAGGCTAGGCATTGTTAGCTTGGGGTGGGAGGCTGGACATGAACAGTTTGGTGGGGGGGGGGAAGGCTGGGCATCATCAGCTTGAGTTTGTGGGATAGCCTGGCCATCATCAGCTTGGGCCAGGGGTAGGTTGCTGGGAGGGCAGGGCCCTTCCCCCTCTAAGGAGCTGGGCAGAAGCCCATGCCTCAATGAGTCTTTAGGGTGCTCACATCCAGTGAGCCCCTATTCTCTCTCCCCATCTGTCAGTGGTTCCTGGAGCTGTGCCAGGCTTCAGCCAGCAGTACTCCCAGGAGGAGGAGAACCAGCCCAGCCAGGGTGAGGCGGATGACGTGGCCCAAGGTGTAACCATGGGGTACAGGATCTGGGAGGGAGAAGGATGGTTAATGGGACAGGGACAAGACCCCTGATCTCAGGCCTCCATTGAGAGAAGACCAGATTCCTCTGCTCCCTTTCTCAGGCTCCTTTGCCCCAGCCCAGCCCCTGCCCCTGGTCACTCAGTGGCTGGGGTCCATGGTTTGGGGGTAAGGGTGGGGACTGGGGGAGAGCAGCCTGAAGGAGGGCCTGTGGCAGTCTTCTGTCCACTCACCCAAGTGTTTCCCCTGTGGGGCCCTGAGGCAGCCCCAGGGTTCTTTCCTGGGCCCTTCCCTTGGCTCTCACTTCCTCTCCTCCTTCATCTCCTGCAGTTTCGGGGTGGGGAATGTGGTGAGGAAGAGTCAAGTTCAGATTCCACCTTAGACAAGTCCTCTCTGTGTGACCCTGGGCTGGTCCCTTCCACTGTCTGCCTAAGGTTCCTGATAAAAGCCCGCACTTCCCAGGACTGGTGTAAGAATCTACGGAGGTAATTACTGTAAAGCAGCTAAAGGCTTTATCTGAGCTGTTGACTATTGCAGGCAGGGGGCACAGCCTGTGCAAAGACCTGGAGACAGGAGATGAAGTGAGTGTGAGAGGAAGAAGGAACAGGGAGCCCCAGTGTGAGGGGGGGACACATCCTGCCCTTGGGGGCTCCCAGTTTTAATCAGGAATTCAGGTCTGCAGACTCCTGTGGTGGGTCAGACCCACAGGAATCACAAGAAAACAAAGCTGGCTCCTCCCTCCAGGGGCTGACACTCCCCTGCATTGCTCTGGTGCCATTTACACAGATCAATCAGTGGGGACTCATCTGAGGAGTGGGACAGCCAACATATGGGGAAGGGAACAGGAAAAGATTCCTCAGGAGGCTCCTAAGCTTAGCCTGGGAGGGATTTTTGCAGTGTAAGAGGAGGAGGTGAGGAGGGAGAGCCAGGCAGGAGGGACAGCCTGGGCAGAGGTCTGGAGGTGGGAAAAGGAGAATAACCAGGTGCCTGAGGTGTGGTGGGAAATGAGAAACCTTGGATGGATTGGGGACCCTGACTGGACCCCCAGCCCTGCCTCCCTCCACTCTCTGCTGGAAATCCTCTAGTCACCAAACTTCGTGTTCATAGGTTCAGGGCTTGTAGAGGAGGGGATGAGGAAGGGGCCAGGGTTAGGGGCTGGGCTGGGAGCCCAGAGAGAGTTGGAGGTTCTGGAGGGTCTGGAGGGAGCCCCAAGTGTCAGCCCCAGCTCTGCCCAGACTTGCTGGAAGTTGGGCAAGTCCGTCCCTCCTTGGGGCCTCAATTTTCCATCTGTTAAATGGGTGTGTGTGCTCAGTGATCTCTCCTGGCCTGTCCACTTGTGAGATTTGGTGATGAAATGATTTTCTGACCCCTCTTCTGGCTCTTGTCTGGGCTTTAGTGGTGGCTGGGGACACAGGGAGAGGAGAAGGGTGATGGGCTTGGGGGTATTTCACCTCCCCCCTCCCCAATGGCTATACCTCAGGCCTGTTTTGGCCTCCTCTTGGCTCCCCCTTTCACTCCCTTTACAACCTTTCCTGGGACCCAGTTGACATATTGTCTGTGGGACTAAACTAACTGAACAGGTGGCATTTTCTGAGGGTGTGTCCAGGGGCCAGGGAGGAGAGGCCTCACTGCCTGCATTCTCTGAGCAAGACCCATTGCCCAGACTCTCCATCCCCTCTCTCTGAGCCTCCTCCTCCCCCAGTCCTCCTTTCCCCTGGGGTCCCCTGGGGCAGGGCCTTTAGCAGAGAGACAGAGAGAGACAGAGACAGAGAGACAGAGAGAGACAGAGACAGAGACAGAGAGAGACAGAGACAGAGAGAGAGACAGAGAGAGACAGACAGAGACAGAGAGACAGAGAGAGACAGAGACAGAGAGAGAGACAGAGACAGAGAGACAGAGAGAGAGACAGAGAGACAGAGAGAGACAGAGACAGAGAGAGAGACAGAGAGACAGAGAGACAGAGACAGAGAGACAGAGAGACAGAGACAGAGAGACAGAGAGAGGGAGAGAGAGAGAGAGAGACAGAGAGACACAGAGACAGAGAGACACAGAGACAGAGACAGAGAGACACAGAGAGAGACTAATGGGGGCCAGTGTGGGACAGGAGACATGCACAGGACGTCTTCCTCACTGGTCCGGGGCTGGGGGCTCCAGTCCTTAGTCCTTTGTCACAGAATCTCTCTCTGTGGGGGTGGGAGGTGGGGGCCTATTTAAGACCCATCTCTGCAGTTCTGGCCAGTTATCAGCTCCCCAAAGCAGGTCCTGGCTCATTCTGGACCGTGGCCTGGGCTCTGGGTATGTGTGGGAAGAACAGTAATAGGCTTGTCTGTGACTCTTGGTTCACTTCCCTACTGGTCTCCTAAACCTTCCTGAACAGAAAATCCTTGGGAAGGCTGAGAGGGACACTCCCTACCCATCCTGTGACTAGGCCTGAGCTGGGGGAGGGGCGGAGCAGCAGCAGGACCTTCCTGCTCCCTCTCCTGCCTTGGGAGGGTCAGGACTGGGAGGGGGAGATGCTCCCAGCCCTGTGCCCCCTCCCCAGAGAGTCACCAGCTCTGTCTAGTGGCCTGAGAGCCAAGCTGAGCCTCCTGCCTCCTGAGAGAGCCCTGCGCCACAGGCAGGAAGACCTGAGTTCAAATCCAATCTTAGACACTTGTCAGCTACATGATCCTGGGCCATTCACTTTTTTCTGCTTGCCTCAGTTTCCTCAGCTGTAACATGGGGATCATAACAGCACAAGCCTCACATAGATAATAACTACGAAGTGCTTGGCACGTGGCAGGTGCCGTGTTCACCCCGATTCCCCTCCCCCCACCCCTGGCCCCAGAGGGAGAGCAGAGGCAGAGCCAGGGGACAGGACAGGAGGGGCAGAGGCAGAGGGAGGCTTGGGGCCAGGCTGGGCTTGGGGGGAGCTTAGGGTCTGCTGGGCGCCAGAGCCAGCCCTGCCTGAGGGGCCTGGGCTGGGGGAGTGTCATCACCTGTCACCACCAGCTCCAAAGGGTCACTGAGCTCTGACCATCCATACATTGAACTTCTGTAGCGGCAGCGGTAGGTCCCTGCATCTTTTGCAGTCACTGATGGGATGGGAAATTCAGCCTCCCTTCCAGAGGGTTTCACATCCCTGGTCTCTGGCGTTAAAGACCCTTTTTCTTTCTCCAGACGCTAATGATCAGCCTCTAAAGACCCCCAGCAGCTGAGGGTCACACTTTCCCCTATGGGCACTAATGAGCTGTTCTCTGCCCTGAGACAAGGTTTGGGGAGTGTGTCTGGAAGGGAATGAGAGCTGTCAGCTCCAGGGGATCCCTTTCTCTATGGGCCCCATAAGAGATCCCTTCCCTTTAAACCCTCCCAGCCCTGCCCAGCCCTTCCCCTCCCTCTTCTGCGGGCAGCATCTGCTCTCGGCAGGGAGTGTGGAGGGAAGGACTCACCTGCTTTTGCGCTCATTCTCTGGCCCAGACACAGCCCTGGCAGGGAGGACCCTGGTTACTCCCAGCTCCCCACATCCTCCCCACCCAGCACCCTGAAAGAATGGAAACAGAAGGCTCAGAGCCTGGGCTTAGGGTTGGTGTGAGTGAAAGGGGCTGGATGCCTGGAGACTCCCCTAAGTTCTCCAGCTTCTCCCCCCTCCACACCTTGCTGGGTGACCTCAGACTGGTCTCTCTTCTTTGGGCCAAAGGTATCCCTCTAAACAACAGGGTTTCTATCTAGTGTCAGGGGTATTTGAAGTCCCCTTGAGTTTGGGAGTCCCCCCTCCCCAGGATTCACCGAGGCTGAGCAGGGCAGAGAGGATGGGGCTCATGATGGTGCCTGTAGATGGTGGGAGGACAGACCACTGGTAGATCAGGCACAGTCTGAGGCTGAGGATGTGACCAGGGTCTGCTGTGCTCTGTGTCCCTCAGGGTCCAGTCTCACAGAGAAGGCTTCCCAGCTCTTTGCAACTGTGGTTTCCTGTTCATTGCCCTATGGAGGGGGTGGTTTGAGTGCCTTGGGTGTAGAATCAGGCATCAGCAGAGGGAGGAGGGTCAGAGCAGAACTGGGGAGGTGCCTTTTGGGAACAGGTCCCACCCCTCAGGGCTTTGCCAGATAAGGCTCAGCCTTCTCCCCTTCCCTGTCCTGCTCCGTGCATGGTGGTTGTTCTCAGGGAAATCACAGCCAACATTTAGATGGGGCTCTGACATTTCCGAGATTTTTACACAGAGTATCTCACTGTAGCCTAACTCCAGTGCTGAGAGAGGAAGGTGTTATTAATACCCCCACTTTCCAGATGTGGAAACTGAGTTAGATGCTGTGATTGGCCCAGGGTCACAAAGCTAGTAAGAACTGGAGAGGATGGTGACTGGGAGAGTCTCCATGGGGACAGGGTTCAAATAAAGTCCACAGCACAGGGGCAGGAGAGAGAAAGTGCTGGGGAGGGGGCGATTTTCATGGTTTCCACCATGGCCTTGGTTTAATTTCCTGGCTTTCTAGTTTTTCCTTCCCTCAGTTGCATGCCCAGCTCTGGGCTGCGTCCTCCTGTTTAGACAGACGCCATGTTCCCCAAGGGAACATCCCATCACTTTTGGAGGCTCATCCCCAGTTGTTTAGCCAGCTTGTTCCTGCTCCAGGCTCTGTGTCAGGGCTGTCACATTTCCTCTGTCCCTCTCTCCCTCCCATCTGTCCTCCTATCTTCTTTCCCTTCTTCCCTCTCTCTTCTCCTGTGTTCTGAGGAAGGTGAGGTACCTCTCTTCACTGCCCTCAACTTGAGTGCCCCCAGGCTGGGCTCCTTCCCTCCCTCCTCTCTTTCTCTTTCCCTTCCTCCCTCCTGCCCTTTTTTTGTCTTCTCAGGGATCTTGGAGAGGTTGGGGTCACTCCATTCACTGCCCTCAGTCTGAGTTGCCATAGGCTGGGGTCCCTCATTTTAGGAGCCCAGTCACTAGCACCCCACTTGCATTTAATCAGACATCGGCCTTTTACAAATGGGTGTTGACTTTAACATCTGGCAGGAATAGACACAGAAGCATCACCGCCAACCTCTCAGGGGGCTCTTGTACCCTCCTCACCTCCGTAGGCTCACAGGCTGGCTCTTTCCCCTCCCATTGCTAGGCTCCCAGCGGGTTTCTGTTAGTGCTCCTGTCCCAAATGAGAGACTCCTTCACTTTACTTAGAATGTTAAAAGAAAAGCCAAATGGCCACAACATGAGGGTGGTTTCCTGTGGGCCACAGTCCCTGGCTGATGGGTGTGAAGTAATAGAAAATATCCTGAACATCCCTACTGTGGAATAATCTCAAATGTGTCTTTTATTGGTAATGAAATGGTGCATCAGTGAACACCCTAGAACACCCAGGGCAGCTGCTAGCACAGGTTCTTAGATCTGCTTTTCTGAAGGAAAGCAACTCAACAGTCTCACTTTAATCAATCATATATCATTTACCTAGTTCAGAAAAAGTCAGTACCCTGAACTTCAGAGAATGCAAACAGAATATGAACATAAGTAACAAGCAGAAGTTACAAGCAAAGAGAGAAACAGATCAGCAGACGGGCTGCCAACCATCGGACCGTTACATCCATACCTATTCAGTTACCAGAGAGGGAAGCATCAACATCTGGGTTTTCAAAGCCGGGGCTCAATGGCTTCACAGAGTCTTGTTTGGCAGAATCACAGGATTCTTCTCAAAGTGAGCCCCAAAGCAAACCCCACAGCAACAGTACATATAGCCTTCTCCTGGGTCAGAGAATGTCAGGACTATCTTGATCCACTGCCCCATCATAAAGTAACAAAGTGTAAACATTCCTGAAAAACAAGCCTCCCACCACAGGCTCCATGTGACCACATTCAGCCTATTGGTGGCAGAGACTATTTTCAAATCAAAGAAGGTTTTCAGAGCAACTTAAGCGTATGAAAGGGCCTGGGGCAGGTACGATCTTCAGATTCCCATAACAACTGGTTTATTGTTGGGTAAAAAAAAAAGCAGCATGCAATGGACAAGATTTTATTTATTGCCTTGTCAAACAAAACCATCTCTTTCCTTGACAGATGACAGTGCTTACAGACCTAAGACCCACTGGATAAAACCCTGGAGTCCCAGGTTTCCAAGGAAGCTGCAGGAAGTGCTCCCTGGGCTTTGCTAAAAGACTTTATAGGCCCGGACTTCACTGTTTCATTGAAACAACAAGAAGTCTGATTCCATCAGCACCTTTTCCTTAGTTTCTCCTGAGGCTGTTCCTTGTTCCAGGCTTCTGGTGGCCCAGGGGATGGAACTCTGGGCCTGGAGTCAGGGAGACCTTGATGGGGCTCTGCCGTGCCTTTGTAACTTTGTTTGTAACATTGTTGTAACTTCAGTCTGTAAAAATCTCACTTGTGTTTGGGTACCTGTGTCTGTAACATCAGCCTGTGCAATAAAGTTGTAAAAGTCACACTTCCCCCCAGCCATAAAGCATTAACTCTGCCTCTCCCCTCCCCCAGCCTAAAAGCGATCTCCCTGAAACCATTAACTCTGCCAGCTATAACTATCCTTGCCTGGTATAATAAGAAGCCATACCTATGAATCCTTCTAAAGCATTCTATAAATAGATCCTTAGGTAGAGAAACGTATGTCTCCTTTGTTCTAGTGGCCGGCTGCAAACTATGAATCTTTCAATGCATTATCAGTAAGGTAACTCCTCACAATCAGACACATACTGAATCCCCAATTAGCCCAGCTTCCTAACACCATCATGTCAAAAGGTACTTTGATGGCCAACAGACTGGGCACCTCTCAGTCAGAATTGACCACTGGCTGACTCAGTGATGTTTCAAGGCAAAAACCACACCTCCTAGGAGTCCCTCCTCTGGCTTTCTCCCAGTGCATTATGGGCAATATGCCTGTGCATATTGTGATATAAAATACATGTCCCTTTAAGCACTGACTACTCCTTAACTCCCCCCAAATCCCTCCTTTACACACCTAGTTAGCATAATGGCTATCAGATTTATGGTTTTATTACTAGATAATCAGTATCCCTAATTTCTTCAGGTTGCAGGCTTTTTTTTGACGCCCCCTGCCCACTGAAAAGCATAATAAACTTTTACAAACCTGCCAAGATTGCTTGTGCCTGGTAATTCTTTCAGACTAAGAACCCTCAAAGGATTTCCTAGAAATCCATTCCCTCTCACCATCTTTACCCAGACTTCAAATCTTGCCCCAGGCACTTCCTGGCTGTGTGAGCTTGGTCATGTCACTTAAGCTCTGCCTGCCTCTGTATGCTTTTCTCTAAAATGGTCTGGTAAGAGTCCCTGCTTTTGGGGTGTTGTGAGGGTCAGATGAGGGAGTGTTTGCAAGCTCTCTACCATTTTAAAGCCCTCTGTAAATGCTGGGAGCTCCTTTTATTCTCTACTGGACTGAGGAGCCAGTCTAGAGCTTGGTATTGCTTCAGTTTGGCTGACGTGGCACTGAGAAATTATGTAGCCCTACTGTGCACAGAGCCAATGTCTCTTTTCTCCCCATCTCACTGACTCCCACCTCACATGGCCAAGAGGCACAGCGCCAAATGTCAACCTTTGAGGAGAGAGTCTGTGTGATTGCCCCTTGGAGTGCAGGGCAGACCTCTGGGGGCAGTCGTGGCTGAGATGGGCTGGGGGTCTGAGAGAAAGAGCCCCCAGTTATCCCAGTGGCCAGGTATAGACAGGTGTCCATGCAGGTGTGTGTTCTCTAGTGAGCAACATGGCTTCATTTACACTCATCCAAAGCAAGGCTGACTCTGGCAGCCTCGGGAACACCAAGGAGGAAGAATGTTCTTGTGGACATTAGGCAGCAGGGTCTACAACATCAGGGAGCAGACGTGAAGAAAGCCTGGTATCACATGGTGTCTGCAGACCCTGCCCTCTCAGGGGAAGGCTGTCCTGGGATGTGGGGAGTCTGATGTAGGAGAGGAGGTGGGGGAGGAGGAGGTGGGGCCTGGTGCAGGTGAGGGAAGGCTTCTGGGCACTGAGGACCTGATGGCCCAAGGCCTGCAGAGGGAGGCCTTGGGGAGAGACAGTTCCTGCCATCATTTCTGCTTACACACATGCATAGAAATGAACACAAAAATGAATACACATACGTTCACAGTAAGGACCCCTGATGGAGGCAAGCGTAAAGCTGCTTTATGTGAGCAGGGAGGGTATGAAGGGAATGAAGTGGCAGGAGAGAGTGAGTGTGTGTGGTCAGAGCAGGAGCAGTGGGGAAGAGGGGGAGGCCTGGGGAGAGGCTGGGCATGATCAGCTTGGGGGGAAAAGCCTGGGCATTATCAGATTGGGCCCCCAGGGGTAGGTTGCAGGGTGGGCAGGGCCCTTTCCCCTCTGTGGAGCTGGGCAGAAGTCCATGCCTCAATGAGTCTTTGGGATGCATCATTTCAGTGAACCCCTGCTTTGTCTCCCCATCTGTTAGGAGTTCCTGGAGCTGTAACAGGCTTCAGCCAGTAGGACTCCCAGGAGGAGGAGAACCAGCCCAGCCAGGCTGAGGCGGATGAGGTTGCCCAGGGTGTAATCCTGGAGAGCAGGATCTGGGAGGGAGAAGGATGGTTACTGGGACAGGGACAAGACCCCTGATCTCAGGCCCCCATTGAGGGAGAGCCAGATTCCTCTGCTCCTCTTCCCAGGCTCCTCTGGCCCAACCCAGTCCCGGTTCTTGGTCACTCACTGGTTGGGATACATGGTGTGGGAGTGAGGGTAGGGCTTGGGGGAGCAGTCTGAGGGAGGGCATGAGGTAGCTTCCCATTTCCCCCTCCCCTCCAGTGCTTCCTTTGTGGGGCTCTGAGGCAGCCCCAGAATTCTTTCATGGGCCCTTCCCTTGGCCCTCACTTCCTCTCCTCCCTCTCCTCCTTCATCTCCTGCAGTTTGGGGCTGGGGGATGTGCTGAGGGAGAGCTGAGTTCAGATTCCACCTCAGACAAGTCCTTTCTGTGTGACCCTGGGCTGGTCCCTTCCACTCTCTTCCTCAGGTTCCTGATTTGAGCCCCCATGTCCCAGGGCTGCTGTGAGCATCTCCTGAGGTAAACGTTGTCAAGCAGCTACAGACTTTATCTGAGCTGGTGACTAGGTATGTGGGTACCAACAAGCATGTCCTGCTTATATTCATCATGGTCCCTGGCCTCAGGGAGCTCCCATTGTAACAGGGAGAAGACCTAAAAGTGGCCAGGTATGGCCAAGGTACCCACAGAGCAGATGGCACGTGCCTTCTGTGGGCAGGCCATGGGAGGAGGGAAAGGGGGCACCAGGGAAAGGGAACTCTCCTCCCAGAAGAGAGAGAGACCCCAGAGTACTGGGGGGAAGTGAGAAATCAGGGGCACAGAATTGCAGGCAGGGGGCACAGCCTGTGCAAAGGCCTGGAGATAGGAGATGAAGTGAGTGTGTGAGAAAGAATGAACAGGGATCCCCAGTGTGAGGGGGGGGACACATTGTGCCCTCCAGGGCTCCCAGTCTTATTCAGGAATTCTGGTCTGCAGACTCTGATTAACTGCCCCGCCCCGCCCCCCCCAGACCTTGTGCTGGGTCAGAACCACAGGAATCATGAGAAAATAAAGCCTGCTCCTGCCTCCAGGGGCTGACTCTCCCCTGCAATGCTCTGGTACCACGTACACAGATCAGTCAGTGGGGACTCATCTGGGGAGGGGGACAGGAAAGGCTTCTTCAGGAGAGGCTCCTAAGCTCAGCCTGGGAGAGATCTTTGCCCTGCAAGAGGAGGAGGTCAGGAGGGACGGCTTGCCAGGCAGGGGGGCAGCCTGGGCAAAGGTCTGGAGGTGGAAAAAGGAGAATAACCAGGTGCCTGAGGAGTGGTGGGAAATGAGGGTCCCTGGATGGGGCGGGCAGACCCTGAGTGGACCCCCAGCCCTGCCTCCCTCCACTCTCTGCTGGGAATCCTCCAGTCACTCACCTAACTGTGCGTTCCGAGATTCAGGGCTTGTAGAGGAGGTCCCTGGGGATGAGGAAGGGGGCAGGTTTAGGGGCTGGGCAGGGAGCCCAGAGAGGAGAGTTGGAGGGTCTGGAGGGTCTGGAGGGAGCCCCAGGTGTCAGCCCCAGCTCTGCCCAGACTTGTTGGGTGGGATGTTGGACAAGTCCCTCCCTCCTCAGGGCCTCAATTTTCCATCTGTTAAATGGGTGTGTGTGCTCAGTGACCTCTCCTGGCCTGTCCACTTGTGAGATTTGGTGATGAAATGATTTTTCTGACCCCTCTTCTAGCCCCAATCAGGATTTAGGGGCAGGGGAGGGACACAGGGAGAGGAGAAGGGTGATAATCTTGGGGGTATTTCACCTCCCCCCTCCCCACTGGCTACACCTCAGGCCTGTTTTGGCCTCCTCTTGGCTCCCCCTCTCATCTCCTTAATTCCCTTTTCTGGTACCCAGGAGACATATTGTCCGTCTACAGTACTAACCTAACGAACCGGTGGCAGATGGTGAGAGTGTGTAGAGAGGCCAGGGAGGAGAGGCCTCACTGCCTGCATTCTCTGAGAAAGGCCCATTGATCAGACTCTCCATCCCCTTGCTTCGAGCCTCCTCCTCCCCCAGCCCTCTTTGTCCCTCCTGAGCAGGTAGGGTAGTGCCCCTCTGCCAGTGAGGGAGCTGAGGAGGGGGGTGGGGCTGGGGCTCCCTCACCTGTGACCCTGAGCGCCACGGCATTGCTGGGGGATGACCACTCATTGGGGATGTGGTTTTGAAAGGTGTAGCATTGATATGTTCCTCCATGGACAGAGGTCACAGCAGAGATGTGGAATATGGCCTGGGACCCCCTTCCATGGGGCTGGGCTGCACCTTGCTTGATCTGTTCTCCATTCTTGTACAAGGCATACCTGTTTTGCAATCCCTCTGAGTGACACTGGAGGGTCACATTGTGTCCTGAGGCCACCTCAGGGCTGGGCAGGGCTGAGAGGGAGGGTGGGCCATACAGGCCTGGGGAGGAGAAAAGCCCAGAGTTAGGTTTGTAACCCCTCTCTTTTAGAGGAGGGGCCAGACTTGGCTGGTGGCAGGATTAGCCTGGGCCTGCCTTCACCCCTGCCCCGGGGGTAGACATTTAGCTCGTGTCCAGAAAAATGGGAATATTAAAAATTGAGGGAGAGGAAGGACCTTGGACAGCTCTGGTGTGGGGGATAGAAAGTGGGTGGGTCAGTAGGAGGAGAAAGAAAAAAAGGGAGAGACAGAGAGAGAGAGAGAGAGAGAGAGAGAGAGAGAGAGAGAGAGAGAGAGAGAGAGAGAGAGAGAGACGGAGACAGAGAGACAGAGACAGAGACAGAGAGTTCGGAGGGAGGAAGGGAGAAAGACAGAAGAGAGACAAAAGGGGTCCAGTGGGACAGGAGACATGCACAAGGCTTCTTCCTCCCTGGTCTGGGGCTGGGGGCCCCAGTCCCTGGTTCTTTGTCACAGAATCTCTCTCTGTGGGGGTGGGCGCTGGGGGCCTATTTAAGACCCAGCTATGCAGTTCTGGCCAGGTATCTGCTCCCCAAAGCAGGTCCTGGCTCATCCTGGACTTGGGCTGGGCACTGGGCAGGTGTGGGAAGAACAGTAAGAGGCTTGGCTATGACTCCTGGTTCACTTCCATCCTGGTCTCCTAAACCTTCCCATTCAGAAAATCCTTGGGAATGCCCAGAGAGGACACCCCCTCCCCAAACTGTGTTTAGGCCTGAGCTGGGGAAGGGGCAGAGCAGCAGCAGGGCCTCCCTGCTACCTCTCCTGGCTTGGGAGGGTCAGGGCTGGGAGGGGAGATGCCCCCCAGGTCTGTGCCCCCTCCCCAAGGAGTCATCAGCTCTGTCTGGTGGCCTGAGACCAAAGCTGAGCCTCCTTCCTCCTCTCTGGCCCCAAGGTGGGATCTGCCTGAGGCAGCTGGTGGTGCAGTGGAGAGAGCCCTGGACCAGAGGTAGGAAGACCTGAGTTCAAATCTAGCCTTAGACACTTGTCAGCTACTGATCCTGGGCCATTCACTGTCTGCTTGCCTCCGTTTCCTCAACTGTAAGATGGGGATCATAACAGCACCAGCCTCACGGAGATAATAACTATGAAGTATTTGGCACATGGCAGGTGCTGTGTACACCCGGATTTCCCTCCCCCCACCCCTGGCCCCAGGGGCAGAGCAGAGGCAGAGCCAGGGAACAGGACAGGAGGGGCAGAATCAGAGGGAGGCTTGGGGACAGGCTGGGGGCGGGGGGGGGGGGGGGGGGGGGGGGGGGGGGGGGGGGGGGGGGGGGAGCTTAGGGTCTGCTGGGCGCCAGAGCCAGCCCTGCCTGAGGGGCCTGGGCTGGGGGAGTGTTCTCACCTGTCACCACCAGCTCCAGGGGGTCACTGAACTTTGACCAGCTAGATGAGCGTCTGTAGAAGCAATAGTAGGTTCCTGCATGGTTTGCGGTCACTGACGGTATGGGAAACTCGCCCCCTATTCCAGAGGGTTTCACATCCATGTTCTCTGTCTTTCCAGACAGTACTTTCTCTAACTGGTATATATCAGCTTCCACCTGGCCCTGGCACCTGAGGGTCACACTTCTCCCGAGGGGCACTAATGAACTGTTTTCTGCCCTGAGGGACGGTCTGGGGAGTGTGTCTGTATAAGAAAGAAAGCTGTTAGTCCAAGGAGACCCTCTTTCTCAGTCTGTCTCCTCCTCGCTCCATACGAGTCCCTTGACTTTGAACCCTCCTAACCCTGCCCAGACCTCCCCCTCCCTCTCCTGGGGGCAGTCATCTGCTCTGGGCAGGGGGAGTGTTGGGGGAAGGACTCACCTGCCTCTGCCCTCATCCTCTGGCCCAGACACAGCCCTGGCAGAGAGGACCCTGGTTACTCCCAGTTCCGCACATCCTCCCCAGCCAACATCCCCAGAGAAAGGACACAGAGGGACTAGAGCCTGGGCTTAGGGCTGGGGTGAGTGAATGGGGCTGGATGCCAGGAGACACCTCCAAGAGTTCTTGTTTCTTCTCCACCTTTACATTGCTGGGTGACCTCAGACTGGCCCCTCTCCTCTGGCTCAAAGGCATACACACTCAGTGTGTGATTGGCATCAGTGGTATCTAGAGTCTCCTTGAGTTTGGGGCTCTCCCCTCCCTAGTACTCACCAAGGCTCAGCAGGGCAGAGAGGATGGGGTTCATGATGGTGCCTGTAGATGGTGGGAGAGCAGACCACTGGTAGATCAGGCACAGTCTGATGTGACCAGTGTCTGCTGTGCTCTGAGTCCATCAGGGTTCAGTCTCACAGAGAAGGCTTCCCAGCTCCTTGCAACTGTGGTTTCCTGTTGATTGCTCCATGGAGGGGGTAGTTTGGGTGCCTTGGGTGTAGAATCAGGTGTCAGTATGAGGAAGGAGGGTCAGAGCAGAACTGGGGAGGTGCCTTTGGGCTCAGGTCCCACCCCACAGGATTTCGCTTGGGATAGATCCCAGATAAGACTCTGCCTTCCTCAACTTCCCCTCCATGTGCAGTGAATGATGGTTGTTTCCAGGGAAATCCCAGCCAACATTTAGATGGGGCTCTGGGGTTTCCAAGGTCTTTACACAGAGGATCTCACTGCAGCCTCACTCCAGAGCTGAGAGAGGAAGGAGTTATTCATATCTTCATGCTGGTTCTGGGAGCATTTTCCACAGAATACCAATACTTAGAGCAATGAAATTAGGAAAAAAAAAGGTAAAGTCACTGGAGTGAAAATTTGGAAGGAGAATAAAGAAGGGAGAAGACACAGGGATGGTCGTTTGTCATTGATATGGTCTGAAAACTAGCACAGGCCGAGAAAATGAATTATTCCAGGCGACGTCCAGAATTATTGGAACCAGACTGAGAGGTGAGGAAAAGAGAAGAGAACGTGAGATATCTGTCCCATCAGCTGATTGGGGAAAGAGGCCAAGGAGAGAGATGTTAAAAGTCGGTGAATTTGGGAAAATGGGGCAGCTGGTCTGAAATTTCCAAACTCTCCAGATTCCCCCCGTGGACAGAAAATTGGCACTAAATGAACATAGAGCAGCAAAACAAAGGGAGTCAAGCAGTTGTCCTGTAAGACAACTTGAGAGGACCTCAGAAAAGATGGAAGCAGGCACCAAAGGCAATCAAACTGTGTATGAGAGGACATTTTGGTCCAGCAATTCCACTGCTAGATCTGTAACCCAAAGAGACCTTATAAAAGGGAAAAGGACCTATGTGCACCAAAGGCAATCAAACTGCGTATGAGAGGGCGTTTTGGGCCAGCAATTCCACTGCTAGATCTGTAACCCAAAGAGACCTTATAAAAGGGAAAAGGACCTACGTGCACCAAAGGCAATCAAACTGCGTATGAGAGGGCGTTTTGGGCCAGCAATTCCACTGCTAGATCTGTAACCCAAAGAGACCTTATAAAAGGGAAAAGGACCTACTTGCACCAAAGGCAATCAAACTGCGTATGAGAGGGCGTTTTGGGCCAGCAATTCCACTGC
>JAQQSW010003239.1:0-14740 GCA_028646575.1 Pseudocheirus occidentalis | reverse complement strand
CTTATGGAAACTGGGTCATTCCTTTGTTATTTGATTGATTGAATCTTTAAGTGTTAAGCTGGTTTCACCCTTAGGGAAACCAGGTGATTTTTCTTTTGTTCCTTGTTCTAAACATTGTGTCTTTCTGAAATAAGATATAATATAGAGACCTTCCTTGTTCTGAAGATTGTATATAATATTGTGAACTGTTGAAACTGTGAACATTGTACTGAATAAAGATTTTAATGGAATAAAAAGAGTGTTCACTAATATTGTGTAATCTGAATCTTAAAAGCTCCTCACAGTAGCATTCTCTCAGAAATCTACTGCTGATTGGCTTCACATTATACTATACCCTCTATATACACATATACATACATACATTCATATATATATATATATATATGTACATTTGTATTCCCTTCACCTAACCTCTAACCTCATGGTAAGAAATGTTTCATAAGTTACTATTATCATTTTTCCATACTGGCATGTAAATAATTCAAATTTGACAAGTTCCTTATGATTTCTTTCCCATATTAACCTTCTCATGCTTCTTGTGATTGATTGTCAAATTGTCGGTTCAGTTCTGGTTTTTTCAGCAAGAATGCTTGAAAGTCGTCCAC
Source organism: Pseudocheirus occidentalis (assembly GCA_028646575.1). Taxonomy (NCBI): domain Eukaryota; kingdom Metazoa; phylum Chordata; class Mammalia; order Diprotodontia; family Pseudocheiridae; genus Pseudocheirus; species Pseudocheirus occidentalis. The sequence continues at coordinate 14,135 of JAQQSW010003239.1, read as the reverse complement.
CTCATTGAATGACCATATTTTCCCCTGGAATAATATGCTCAATTTTGCTGGTTAGTTCATTCTTGGTTTTAATCCCAGCTCCCTTAATCTTGAAATATCATGTTCCAGGCCCTGCAATCCCTCATTGTAGAAGCTGCCAGATCCTGGGTTATCCTGATAGTGCTTCCGCAGTATTCAAATGGTTTTCTCTTGGAAGGCTGTAATATTTTTCTCCTTTATCTGGTTATTCTGTAACCTGCAATAACATTTCTAGGAGTTTTCTTTTGCGGATCTTTATGAAGAGGTGATCGGTGAATTCTTTCAAGTTCTATTTTGCCCTCTGATTCTAAAACATCAGGACAATTTTCTTTGAGGATTTCTTGAAGGATTCTTTCCAAGTTCTTTTTCTAGTCATGGGTCTCAGGTAGACCAATACTTTTCAAATTGTCTCTCCTCAATCTATTTTCCAGGTCAATGGTTTTTTCAAGGAGATATTTCACATTGCTTTCTATTTTTTCATTTTTTTATAACTTGCTCCACTCTAATTTTGAAGGAATTACTCTTCAGAATACTTTTGAGATTCGTTTTCTCTCTGGGAAATTCTACTTTTTAAGGCATTTTTATCGTTGGCTTTCTGGGCCTCTTTTGCCATTTGAGTTAATCTATTCTTTAAAGTGTTGTTTTCTTCAGTCTGGTTGCTGGCTCTTTTCATGGTTTTCTCACATCATTCTCATTTCTCTTCCCAATTTTCCCTCCACTTCTTTTATTTGGTTTTCAAAGTCCCTTTTCAGTTGATACATAGCTTCTAGGCATTCTTAAAATGTCTCAGAAGCATTTGGTGTGGGAGTTCTGAGTGGGTTATCTTCCTCCTGTTCCATGTTTTGATCCTTTGTGTTTGCAAAAAGGATTCTAGAGTTTTATTGCTGTTTTTATTTTGCCTCCTTTTCCTCATGTTGGCCAGTCAGTTAATTGGTTCAATATTTTTTAGCTCCGTGAAACTCTGCTTTCAGGGGGAAAAGCTCTATTCTGAATCGCTGGGGTTTTCCCAGCCACCCGAGCTATTAGGGGGGTGTTGCAAGTCCCCCCCCTGCTTTGGCTTGCTGAAAGCGCCCCCCAGCACCAACACCAAAGACCACAATCTGGATCCATGCCGCTCAACACAAGAGCACTTGGCCCTGATCTTTCAATTCAGCCCCTTGCAGAGTCTGCAGGCCAGGAGCTCTGAGTCTTGGCTCCTCCTGGCCATCCTGAAGCCTGGCTGCATTTAGTTTTTCAGGCTGGCTTTCACACCTTGGTAGATTTGGAGGTGCTAGAGGCTGTAGATCTTCTGTCCTGAAGACTGGCTGCTGCATGGCTCGGCTTGGCTCAGTTCAGCTCCTCCCTACAGCCAGGGGCCTGGCCGCAGTCTTGGCTTCACACTGGGCTGGCCTCCACTCCCATCCATTGCAATGAGCCCCTGCTACCAAGCTGCGTTCAGTGAGAGATGTGTTTCCTGTATTTTTGTGAGTCTTAGAGTCATAGACTTTGTCTGGGGTCATCTTTCATGGGTGTTTAGGGTGGTTGTGTGGGAGCTGTGAAGCCTTGCTGCTTCTACACTGCTATCTTCCAGAATTTCTTGAAGGATGCTTTCTAACTTCTTTTTATTGATCATGGCTTTCAGGTAGTCCAACAATTTTTAAATTCTTTCTCCTGCTTTTGTTTTCCAGGTCAGTGTTTTTTTTTCAAGAAGATATTTCACATTGCCTTCTTTTTTCATTTGTTTGGATCTGTTTAATAGTATCTTCATTTCTCATAAAGTCATTTGCTTCCATGTGGTCCATTTTAAGTCTGAAATAATTATTCTCTTCAGACAGCTTTTGAGATTATTTTTTCCATATGGAGAATTTGGCTTCTTAAGGTATTTTTTCTCCTCATTGGTTTTTGGCCTTCTCCTGTCATTTGAGTTAATCTACTTTTTAAGGTGTTATTTTCTTCAGTCAGGTTGTTGACCCTCTTTTCATGATTTTCTTGTATCCTTGTCATTCCTCTTCCAAATTTTTCCTCCACTCCTCTAATTTGGTTTTCAAAATCCTTCTCAAGCTGATCTATGGCTTGTAGTTGGTCTTAATATTTCTTAGAAGCTTTTGGTGTGGGAGTTCTGACTGTGTTGTCTTCCACCCATTCCATGCTTTGATCCTTTTTGTTCCCCAAGAAGAAATCTAAAGTTGGATTGCTGTTCTTACTTTGCTTCCTTTGCCTGCTCATGTTGCCAGTGAATTACTGATTTTTTTTAACTGTGTGGAACTCTTCTTCCAGAGGGGAAAGTTCTGTTCCCAATCTCTGGGGATTTTGCAGGTGCTGGAGCTCTTGGAGGCCGCTGCAGCCACCACCATCTTTGGCTTACTGAAAACGCACCCCAGGACCACCACCCAAAACCACAATCTAGATCCAGGTCATTCAATGCAAGAGCACTTAGCCTCTGAATGATTGCTTGACAACCCCTAAAGTCTGCAGGCTGAAATCTTCTGAAGCAGCCACATGGAGGCGGCTGTTGAGCTGCTGCTTCTGCTGCTTCCTTGCTCTGGAGGCAGTTTGGTTGGACTGCTTTTCTCCTCCAAATTTAGCTGAATTCCACTGACCTTTTATTTTACCGTGTTTCTTATGGCTTGATAATTCTGGAAATGGCCACAACTGCCACTGAACCATTCTCCTGAAGGCTCTAGCTGTGGCTCATCCTGGGCACCCTTGGGCCAAGTTGTGGTTTCAGGCTGCTCTGGTTTCAGCTCCCAACATGCTGCAATGAGCTGCCTTCAGCAGGAGGTGTGTTTCTCTGTAATTTTTGTGAGTTTTGGAGCCCTAAATACTTTTAGAGTCATATTTTATGGGTATTAGAGGTGGCTATGTGGGAGCTGCAGAACCTTGTTGCTTTTATGCCTGTCATGTCATATTCTTGCCTCATATTCAGTTTATAATGTTTACTAAGCATTCTAGATTTTTTAAAGGTTCCTAAGCAACCACTAACTCCCCCCTCATCCTACACTTTTATGATTCATTAGTTTAGCCCATTTGTAGGATTTTACATTTATTCTTATTAAATATCATCAACTTACATTCAGATCATTATTCTTGCCCCTCAACATCATTTTGAATCCTGATCATATAAACCCATCACCTAAAATCTTTCTCTAAATTTAATGTTATCTGTAAATATTATGAACCTGCCTTCTCTGTCTTCATAAAATATTTGCTAGTAATGTGTAATAGCTCAGGGAAAAGGAAACATCCATGCAGTTACCTCTATAAAGCTTTATTTTATTTTATTTTATTTTTTTAAGTAAAGGAAGGGAAGTGGATTTTCTGGTCAACTTTCCACTTTCCATTAGCATCTCTACTTAATTTGAACTCAAAGAATGAATTTTCCCCTACTCATGTACTGGGTACTCTCTAAAGGCTGCCATTCCCACTTTTCCAACTTTATTTTGCTTATCATCTTGTCTTCCCCCTTTATACTTTAAGTACCTGGAAGGCAGGATCTAAGTTTTGTTTTTCTTATTCATCTACCCAGTGCTTAACACAGTGCCTAACACATAGTAGTAGCTTATTAAATATTTATTGAGTTGGACCTCTAGCCCATTCACCTAGAGACCCTTTGTAGCATTCATCACTTTACTAACTATTCTATTTTTTCTGAACATTCTGAAACCAATTTATTAAATTATCATTGATCCAGCTGGTAAAGTGCCTAGCTCCCTCAACCCCATGGTTCCGAGCACAGTACCAAGCAAGCTACCAGCCCTCCCGTGGACCCAGAATTCCACCAGCAACCTGTCATTCCCTGTGAGCCCCCATGCAATGCAAGATAAACTGCCAGCTCCTCGGTCATGCCAGAATAGTGGTAGACAAGCCACCAGAACCACCCATTGAATCTTATCAGGAACCAAGCCCCGATGGCCTCAGTCTAGCACCATGCCCACTGAGAGCCTTGGGGCAGCATCAGGCTTTCTACAGGCCCTGGTGTAGCAGGCAAATGGCTGCCTACACCCATATTCCCCAAAAATGCTCTAGCACAGTGCTAAGTGAGTGGCCAGTACTCCCAAGGCACCTGCACAACAACAGGCAAGCTACCAATACCTGCAGCCCCCTGGATAAGAAGCTAAGAGCAGTGTCCCTTCTACCCAAAAGTAGAACTCAACTTTTAAAATATTGAATTTAAAAGATTCCACAAAGTTAGAAGATAGGTCAGAAAATTACGAGTTCTCTAGATTTCTTCCATAGCTGAGATAGTGTCTCAGGACAAACAAGAAAAAGTAAAAATAAATAAGAGTAGAGGCTGAACAGTAGTCCTCCTGGGACAGTCAGAGAAGATCTGAAGAAAAATCCCTGGACAACATTTGGTCCTTCTGAAGAGTATAAACCTCCAGGTTAAGTCCCTTTAAACATCAATCAGCAAGTCCTGGTGTTAGCTGGGTTGGGAGGCTGCTACAGGAACTTTTAAACCTGGATCGATGAGGAGAGTTGGGCATTTGAGTGTGGGAATATGAGGTCCGAGAATAACATGGAAACCTCTGCTGACAAGGAATACCAGACACAGCTCTACTACAGAGACAAGATCAGGAGTGAAAAGTAAGTTCCCAGTGAGTGAAGAAGCAGTGGGGTGGGGATGTGGCTATCTCTGGACACTTATGGGAGGCTGAATATCTTGATTTTGGTTCCAGAAGGGAGAACAGAAAGAGCACCTGAGGCCTGAGGCATCCCCCCACAGTGCAGAACTAGAGGGGCTACATTAATAAGCTACAACCAAAAAAATTAATAATGATGAGGATGATGAGGACAAACAAAGCAGAAAGAATTCAATTATAGAGAGTTACTATGAGAATAAAAAATTGGGATTCTTCTTCAGAGGAGGATATTAATATAAAGAAACCCTCTTCTTCCCAAGAATAATGTCAAATGGTTGTTTGTCCCCAAATAATCCATACAATTTTTTTCTATTCATTAATTTTAATTTTCAACATTCACTTTCACAAGTTAAGTTGATTTTTTTCCCCAACTTTCCTCTCCAACCACCACAAGAAAGTTGGCATTCTGACTACCACTTCCTCCACTCTGCCCTCTCTTCTATCACCACAAATCTTATAATATCCCCTTCCATTCTATTTTCCCATACGGCAAGATAGATTTTTGTACCCTATGGCCTGTATATCTGATTTCCTATTTGCATATAAGAACAATTTTTAAAATTCATTTTTAAAATTTTTGAGTTCCACATTTTCTCCCTCCCTCCCCAAACACACTCATTGAGAAGACAAGCAATTCTATATAGACCATATAATATACCCATGCAAAATACTTCTATAATGGTCATATTGTGAAAGACTAGCTATTTTTCCCTCCATCCTATCCTTCCCCCATTTACTCTCTTTTCTCTTTTGACCCTGTCCCTCAACAAAAATGTTTGCTTCTGATTACTGGCTCCTCCCCTTATCCTTCCCTTCTAGCATTCCTCTTAACCTTTAGCACCTTCTCCTCTACTTTTCTGTGCAGTATAATAGATTTTCATGCCCAGTTGAGTGTTTCTATCATTTTCTCCTTAAGCAAAATCCAGTGAAAATAAGGTTCACTAATTCCCTCTCATCACCTCCTCCCTCTTCCCCTCCATGGTAAAAGCTTTACTTGCCTATTTTATGTGAGATAACTTACGCTATTCTACCTCTCCCCTACTCCTTCTCCCAGTACATTCCTCTCTCGCCCCTTAAATTATTTTTGAGATATCATATCATCCTTTCCTATTCAACTCTCCTTGTGCCCTCTGTGTGTGTTTGGATGGATATACAGATAGACAGAGATAGATAAAGATATTTAGATATTAAGATACATGGATACATACATAGATACTTATATATGTATATACAGACAGACAGACAGACAGACATAGATGTTCTCTCCAACTACCATAATACTGATAAAGGTGTCATGGGTTACAAATATCATCTTTCCATGTAGGAATGTAAACATTCAACTTTAATATGTCACTGATGATTTCTCTTTCTGTTTTACCTTTTCATGCTTCTGAAGTCATGTATTTGAAATCCAAATTTTCTATTCACCTCTGATCTTTTCACCAAGTATGTTGTCAATGCAATATTCACAACACCCACAGCAGCTATGAATATTCTGGTATAGTTCTGAATTACAAAATGTAACACTCTCCATATGGAAGACAGAAACAAAAGATTTATTCAAAAGCCAGAAATTCGCGTCCCAACACCAGAATGCAAATCCATCATGGCAACCAAGAAGTTGATACCCATAACCAATGCAGTGAGCACCAACATCCCCAAGTCTTCCCTCAGTCAGGCCTTCAAAATAAAACAGGGTCCCTTAAGCAAAAATGCCCCCTGTCTCAATTATGCTACCTGCTCTGCCTCCATTTTGCTTGCTCCCAAATCTTTTAGTGCTCTTCCAGGATTCTTCCTGCTCTACACTTCCTGTTCCATCTTAAAGCATGCATCAACCCACCATGGGCTCCATGTGATTACATTTGCCCTACTAAGGGCATGGGAGGTCTTCAGTTTTGCTTAGGACTGTGAAGGGCCAGGGAAGATCTTCAAATTCCCATTACAATTACATTTGGCTCCAAGAACTTTCATGTCACTATCTGATTAAGGAGGTTCAGGATTCACATGAATGGAACACTTGGCACTTCAAAAGATCCAATATAGCTTATTTAGAATATAGGCAAGTGGAAAGGAAGCCAGAGATAACAGAGTAAAGGCTTAGGAATAGTAAAATGAGAGCAACTATAATTTATATATGCCACCTATTATGGTCCCACTTGGGATAGGTAGGGCTCCAACTACTTAGTGGAAGATATCTATACATATTTACGGTCATCACTAATGTGGAGAAGCCCCAACACCAGACCACAAAAGCTGGGGAATCCCAGGTACAGCCATCAGGGTTCTGCTCAGCAGGGTCCCAGGCAGGACGTCTCCTCCATGTGTGAGATTCCAATATGGCGTCTGAATCTTACAGTTTAAGTAGTGCTGAGTAAAAAGAAGGCATACTGCCAGGTTTTTTTTTACCAAGCATCATCTTGTGTGAAGCTGGGGAGAGAAGCCAATCCCTCCAAGCTCACCCCCAATCCCCCACCATAAACAAGATTTCCTTGGAATAGCTAGTTCCAGGAATTAGGCATTTAACCACATCTCTTCTCAAGTGCCTGGCCAGGGTCCCAGGAGAAGCACAGCCCTCATGTTCCCAGGATTTTCTCTTCCAAAACAAATCAGGGTAATAGAAAGGTCTTATTGAGTCACGGCCTTGGTTTGTATAATCTTATTCCTTACAGAGGGGTTTACTTTGCCCCTTCAGTCACTTACATAGGTCAATGGGATTTTAGGGGGAACTGGTATCAAAAGAAATTTACAGAAATATAACAAAGATCACACACAATAAACACAAAAAACAGTATTTTAGGGTGGGTCTTGATCATAATCACCCCATCATTCCCCCTTGAACAAATAGGACCTAAAATCTTTGAGTAATGTTCTTCTTCTATGGTTACTTCCTTCTATGGTTACTTCCTGCTAACATTGGGAGGAGAGCTATCCCTGCCTCAAGAGGTCCCATTCAAGTGGTCAATTCTTTAGCTGGCATCTAAAGTGTGGCCAATACTGTAATGGGAATGGGAATTTGAAGATTTTCCCTGAACTTAAAAGATGTAGGGGGGAGTTTGAAGACCTCCCCTGTTTGAGAGTAAATTCTGCCCCCAATAGGCTAAATGTGATCACGTGGAACCTGGGATGGAGGCAATTTGTTGAAGCACGCATCAGAAGCCATAGGAATCTTCCTTGTTGTGAAGATAAATTCTATCCCCTAATAGGCTGAATGTAGTCAAATGGAGCCTGTGGTGGGAGAGGTTTGCTGACATTTTCTGGAGTAGTTGGGGACAGAAGGGATTTAGAAGAAGAAATGGCTATCTCAGGATGGGAGGATTTCCATTATGCCTCCCTAGCAAGGGAGTGGTCTAAAAGTACAGGACCTCTTTGAAAACTGGGAAGAGAGGATATGGTAGAGAGAAGCTAGAAATTTAGAAATCTTTGCAAAGAATACCAATAAAACCTGGAAGAGAGTAGAAGAGGCTCATTTTGCTGATAGACTTCCATATTGTGTGTAAAAGCAGAGGCAAGCTCTTACAAGAGTTGTCTAAGTGCTAGCATTTGCAGCTGCCTTTAAAAGAGCAACCTGGAGAGTCTCAGGTGGAAGGAGACAATAGTGGAGAGTCTCCAAAAGCAGAGGCCTCTTGTAAATTTCACTCAGAAATAGAAACAAAAAAGTAACAGGAGGAAAGCTCATATAGCTTTGATAGAGTCATATCCTAATTGATACAACAACAACTCCCAAAAGATTGCATTGGGAGTAATACAACACAGAATGATACATTGTGTCATGGTGAAGATTTTACAATCAGAATCTCACCCCATACTGAGAAGAAGGCAGGCGAGTCAAGGAGGGCAAGCAGTGTTTAAGGAGATACTTCAGGATTTCACTCAACTGATTACTGCTATTTTCAGCAGATTCACGCAAAGGATGGGAGAATACTTAGTGTCTTGGATGGTCAGGATCAGTGATGAAGGAGCTGCTATGATAGTGATAGAGTGGACTGCTAGAAATTTATAAGTATCTGCCATAAATCTTTTGTCCAGCAAGCTTTGAGATTTTTCATGTGGCAGAAGGTAACAACATGACCAATCTGTTACCTTTAGCCACTGATGCATGCAATAGAATATATCCTACTGATTCTATATGGCCTACTGGAGACAGACCCTGATACTCACTTAGAGATTGTATCAGAAAGTTGAAAGAAGCAATTGAAAGTTGCTATCATGGCTGGAAATACATAAACAAATGATGAAATCTTAACAGTTCCTCATAGAAATAGCATGGTGGAGACAACGTTTCCTGCTTTGGACTCTATTAATTGGTGAAATGGGACTCCCTCTGTCAGAGGTGCTGAATAAGATTTCACAGTTAAGTGACTTAGGAGAATGGGAAGAAAAATTTTCTCAAGGAAGAAGAGTAAATAGCCATTGGATTCAAAGTCAGAAAATAACTGTTTATTGCTCTTTTGAGAGCAGGTGTTGATTTTAGAAAAAAAATGATGGTATTACAACTAATTAACTATAGAAAATGCATCAAGAAAATGGACTTGATTTTACATGGAATAGAGAAGTGAGAACTGCCCCTATAGATGCTCCTGAACCATTCTAAACAAGTTTGTCACACCTTCAGGGAAACTTAGGTTAAAGAAAGTGCTGGAATAGGTAGAAGTGGTCAATGTGCTGAACTTGTGGCAGTGTATCAAGCCATTGGAATAGAGCAGGGAGGACAGTCTCTTATATTTTCATGTCAATGAAGTTATGATAGTGAGTTCATGGACTCTAGAGGCATAGCTGACTGCATATTCATCTCTTTTTGGATTTTTGTGTATTAATCTTGTTTGTGAGATTTGTTTTGTGCAGGCTTGGTACCATCCACCTGCAGATCCTTGATTGCTTAAGACAGATGTCATCCCCTGTCCATGACTCTTATGTGCCACTTCAGGACATGGCATCAATCAATCTCCCGACACCAGCTAAAGAAATGACGTTTTGAATGAGATTTCCTGGACATGGCATTGACCAAGCTCTGGATGAGGGCTGAAGAAGTCAACTTTCGAATGAGACCTCTTGGGACAGGGAGAGCTCTACATCCAATTTCAGCTTGAAGTAACTTTGGAGAAGAGACCTCAGCCCCTTACCCCAAGATTTTGATCCCCATTAGTTCAAGGAGGGAAAAATGGGGTGCCTGTGCCAAGCCCTCGCCGTAAGTGATTGGTTTATGTGCAAAGTTTTCCTAATTATCCATGTTATATTGTTGCAAAAATCTGTTGACACCAGTTTTTCTGCCAGTTATCTCTAAACTCTCATTTATTTTTAATGCATTTTTGTTATGTAAGAGACATGAAAGATCTTGGAGCTGAATGTAATGAGAATGGAAATTTGAATATCTTCCCTGTCACTTAACAGACCCAGGGGGGGATTTGAAGACCTGTCCTGCCTTGAAAGTAAACTCTTCGCCCTAATAGGCTGAATGTAATCACAAGGTACTTGTAATGGAGGAGTCTGTCGAAGGGAAGCAGAGCCCACAAGACCCTGGTGGACAGAGCTAGACAGATAATGGGGAAGATATGAGTTCAGACGAAGAGATAGAGAGGTTTGTGAGTAAATATTGGATTTGTACTGGTTAGTCATGGTCTTTATCATGATCGTGGGCCTTGTAAATATTGTGTTGGAGTTATAGATGCCAGAAGCATGGATGACACATTACAGTAATGGACAGGGGTGGTATCTAACTTAGGTAATCTACAGGTGGAACATACTAAGCCTGCAGGAAACAAATCTAGTAAACAAGGTGAACAGACAAAATGTGAAGTGAAAACAAGGTTACAATAACCGGAAACAGGGTAGATACAGGATCAGTAGTGCTTCTGGGATCCATGAACCCACTATCATAGCCTCACTCATGGGAGAATACATATGCTAAGGGTACAATTTGGAATTATCTCCTCCTGAATAAACACAGTTACAGTATTGTCCTTCCCATGTGCTATAATTTCCACAGCCTTTGGAACATTATCTCTATTCCATTTTTTCCATACTTTAGCTCCCTATTTTATTCTATCAGTAGAATCAAATCCTTTACTTCCTCTGATAGTTAGAGGTAACAACATTATATATATATATCAAGATATATGTATCAAGATATATATATATATATATCAAGAAGAATATAAATGTCTCCTAAATTCAGAAAGAAATAAAACACTAAGGAGTTAGGGAGCAGGGAGAAGATAACAGAGGGATCTTTAGAGGGCAGGGTGAAGGAACAAGCTAAAGGGAGGTATAGAAGCATTTCTAGATTAATGGAATTGGGAGGAGAAGAGAGGGGTCCTTGGTGAAGGCAGGTTAATTAAAGAGGAAGGCAAGGTAGTGATAGAAATGAAGTAGAGAAATGAAGAGAAATGAAGGAGGGATGTGAAATAAGAGATATGCACAAACAAAATAAAGATCAGGAAGACAATATGTTAGTGAAAAAGGAGCAGGTGTGGTAATCATGATCTCAGACAATCTTAAGGCTAAAAAATATTCCATCAAAGGGGGGAAAATAGTGAAACTGCATTATGTGTCAGCCATATTTATTAACCTTGTTTTGAACTATTTAAAACAACTTAACAATACGCAGTGAGAATGTTGCTATGGTGTAAGTAATTATGAGTTGATGGACTTGGAAAAATATGGAAACACTTGGATTTATGAAGGTAGAAGATATCCACCTAAAGAGAAAGAGAAGCAGATAAGTACAGTATGGTCTTAACTAGACACATACAAATTTGTATGTCAATATGTGATTATGATTATCGATATCTAAGAATATATGTGAGTACATGCATGTATGGGTATATGTGTTATTATGTATATATGTATTTCTTTGTTTATGGAAATATATATGCGTATGTATGCATGTATATATATACATGTACACTTGTTTGCATGTATATGTGTACATGTATATGCATATGTATATGCATATATATGTATATGTATATATAGAAATATATATACTTCTGTATGTGTGTGTTTTTCTGTATTTAACTGTAGATGCGGGGGTGCAGGAAGGAGGAAGGGGTAAAACAAAGTAAAATGTTTATAGTAGAGAACAAAAGAAAACTTACACAGTAACAAAGAAAAGATGTACAACTATAAAATGATGCGTACTGTATACTATATATCCTTTTTTAAATGAAAGTTTATTGCTTTATACTTTGAAACCTCCCTCAAATTCTATTGTGCATATGGCAATGTTATTTTTTTCCTTTTCTTAGTTTTTAGGATTTTAGTTTTAGTATTTAAGTGTTTCTTTTTTTATTTTCTTATTATGTATTTACGTTTAAAATAAGCAAAATGAAACTATTAAATTAAGCTGGAAAAGAATATTAAAAAACACAAAAAGGAGCCTAGATGGGGGTGTAGAAGCAAGAAGGTTCCACAGCTCCCAAACCCTAAACTCCCATATAATATGACCTCGGACAAATTCTAGGGCTGTCAAATTCATAAAAATACAGAAAACACATCTCTCGCTGAAGGCAGCTCAGCAGAAGGGGTTCATTGAGACAGAAGGGGAGCCAAGGCCAGGGCAGCCTGAAACCGAAAGGTGGCCAGGCCCCAGGGCCATCGGGAGGAGGTGAGCCGAGCTGCAGCCAGTCTACAAGAGAGATCTACAATACCTCCAGCAAACTCCACATCTAGCAAGACTTGAAAAGCAAGGATTAGAGAAAGGCACCTCAGCAGATGGGGCTCATTGCCGGTAGGCTGGGAGCCAAGAACAGCCGAGCCCAAACTGAAAGGTGACCAGGTCCCAGGTGGTCAGGAGGAACTGAGCCTCTCAAGCCACAGCATGAGTCTACCCTGCAGAACAGATCTACAGCACCTGGAGCCATCTTCACATCTGTTAAAGCAGGAAAAGTAAGGATTAAGAAAGGTCAGTGAAAGTGAAGCTTTCAAACTAATTTTGACAGGAAGAAAAGTCGTTTGCCTAATCTGCCTCCAGGGCAAAGAAGCAGTGGGGGAAGGGCAGGAACTGCTGTAATTGGCAGCTGCCCCCATTGGACTGCTTCAGAGCCCCTGGCCTGCAGACCCTGCAGTGGGGCTGAGGCGATTGATCAGAGCCAAGTGCTCTTGCATTGAGCTGCCTGGATCCAGATCATGGTCTTGGGCAGTGGTCCTGGGGTGTGCTTTCAGCAAGCCAAACTCATGGGGGCTGCAACACCCTCCTAATAGCTCCAGTAGCTGGGAAACCTGCAGCAATTTGGGACAGAGATTTTTCCCCTGGAAGCAGAGTTCCACAAAACTAAAAAAATGAACCAATTAATTGACTGTACAACATGAGGAAAAGGAAGCAAAATAAGAACAGCAATAAAATTCTAAAATCCTTTTTTGTGGACAAAAAGGATCAAAGCATGGAATGGGAGGAAGACAACAGAGTCAGAACTCCCACAACAAATGGTTCCAAGATGCTTGAAGAATGCCTACAAGCTATAGATCAAATGATAAAGGACTTTGAAAAACAAGAGAAGTGGAGGAAAAATTGGGAAGAGAAAGGAGAATGATGTGAGAAAATCATAAAAAGAGAGTCAACAACCTGACTGAAGAAAAGTACACTTTAAAAATAGTTTAACTCAAATGGCAAAAGAGGCCCAGAAAGCCAACGAGGAGAAAAATGCCTTAAAAAATCGAATTTCCTATGTGGAAAAAGAATCTTAAAAGCATTCTCAAGAGAATACTTCCTTCAGAATTAGAGTGGAGCAAGTAGAAGCTATTGACTTTATGGGAAACCAAGCTACTATTAAACAGTTACAAAGAAATGAAAAAAATAGAAAGCAATGTGAAATATCTCCTTGAAAAAACCACTGACATGGAAAATAGTTCCAGGACAGAAAATTTGAAAATTATTGGTCTACCTGAAACCCATAATGAGGAAAAGAACTTGGAAAGCATCCTTCAAGAAATCCTCAAAGAAAATTGCCCTGATGTTTTAGAATCAGAGCGCAAAATAGAACTGGAAAGAATTCACCAATCATCTCTTCAAAATGATCCCCCCCAAAAAACTCCTAGAAATGTTATTGCCAGGTTCCAGAATACCTAGTTAAATGAGAAAATATTACAGGCTTCCAAGAGAAAACCATTTGAATACTGCGGAAGCACTGTCAGGATATCCCAGATTCTGGCAGCTTCTACAATGAGGGATCACAGGGCCTGGAATATGATATTTCTGAGATTAAGGGAGCTGATATTAAAACCAAGAAACAACTACCCAGCAAAATTGAGCATATAATTCCAGCGGAAAATATGATCATTCAGTGAGGTGGAGGACTTTCAAACATTCTTGCTGAAAAAACTGGAACTGAACAGAAAATTTGACAGTCAAACACAAAAAGGTAAACATGGGAAAGACATCATAAAGAACTTGTCAAACTTGAATTGTTTACATGCCAATATGTAAAAATGGTAATAGTACCTTACAAAACTTTTCTTAGTATGAGCATAGGTGAAGGGAATACATACATACATACATACATA
>JAQQSW010003238.1:0-14740 GCA_028646575.1 Pseudocheirus occidentalis | reverse complement strand
GTCATGCAGCTAATTTATGGTAAAGCTGGGGATAAAACTAGGCCCTTTACCTGATAATATAATTTGCTAAAAGAATTAAAGAAGGTATTTTAGAGGTCATCTAATCAAAACCCACATAGGAATCGTTTCTACAATATCCCTAATAGATATCTATCCAGTCTCTGCGTGAAAGGTCTTTAGTAACAGGGAACTCACTACCTACTTGGGACAGTGCATTCCATTTTTGGTCATCTCTGATTGTTAGAAAGTTCTCGTTTATTTTCAGATCACATGAGCAACAAGATGGCAGACTATTTTCTTCAGTCCCCACAGCCTCTCAGACCTCCCCAAAACAGAAATTATGCACCAAATATAAAGCAATTTCAGTTGTTTTCTAGAACACAAAGAATCCAAAACAAGGTTTTTTAAAAAACCCAAACCTAGGAACTAATGTTCACTGACCCTGCCATCACTTGGCAGCCCACACCCACTTCCCAGACTACCAGCAACAAGGCCACACTAGCAGACTCAAAGACACAACAGAGGCCTACATCAAAACTCACCCCCATACTCCAGTCTGCCCCTTCCTCTTTCCAGTGCTACAGAGACTTTGGCTACAAGCTGTAGAAATTTTCTCAGACCTTGCAAGCCAGCTTGGCCATAGCCCTTCAGGAGCAAAAACCTACTAGCCACTGCAACCCAGAAGCACCAGCACTGCAAAGATCCAAACGGCCAGTGCTGGGCCACAGAACTGTGGAACAAAGGGAGTAGGGAAAGGTCAACAGGACGGGGCACTTAATGTAGGGAGCTTCGCAGTACTCCACCAAGCCTAAGGAAGAGCATAGCATCCAGCTAGGACCAGTCCAGTCCCCAAAGTCGGTCGGGGCAGAGACCCAGGCTGGTGAACTGTGAATTACCCTGTGTAGGTAAAGGCTGAGATACTTTGAGATCCAGTCCCTAAGGAAATCAGTCATAGAGAAGGGAGTCAGAAGTGAGCAATAAGGAAAATGGGGAGAGGGGTGGAGTGGAGGAAGAGACCGAGAGTACCAAAGATTATAGAAAGATGAAATCTCAAAGACCTTGAATATAAACAGAAAAACCAATTGGAATAACAGTAACAAGAGAAGGAAATATGGCTTCCAGACCTAGTAAGCTAGTGCAGGCGTTTATGAGTAAGTATTGCAGAATGAAGAAGAATGATCTAAAACTTGAGAAAAACAGAACCCTCTTAGGAGAACTTGGAATCACAATACACTATTCCTGAATGGTTTAAAAAAGAAATTGCCCTTTCCCTCAAGATGGTGCCAAAGGCAAAGAAGGAAAACATTATCCCCACCACCAAGACAGAAACCAAGTCCAAGGTCAAGAAGGTGGTGTTGAAGGGTATCCATAGCCACAAAAAGAAGAAGATCCAAGCATCCCTTACCTTCTGGCAATCCAAAACACTTAAGACTTTGAAGGCAGCCCAAATGCCCTCAGAAAAGTACCCCTCGGAGAAACAAGCTTGATCGCTATGCCTTCATTAAGTTTCCCTTGACCACTGAGTCTGCTATGAAGAAAACAAGGACAGCAGCACCCTAGTCTTCATTGTGGACATCAAGGCCAAGAATCATCAGATCAGGCAGGCAGTGAAGAAGCTATATGACATTGACGTGGCCAAGGTCAACACACTGCAAGCCTGATGGAGAGAAGGAGAACAATGTCCAGCTTGCTCCAGATTATAATGCTTGAGATGTTGCCAAGAAAATTGGAATCATCTAACCTATGTCCAGCTGTCCCACTCCAACTACAATAAAAGTTTTCCAATAAGAAAAAAAAAAGAAATGAAAATTTTAGGATTAAAATTTATGT
This sequence comes from Pseudocheirus occidentalis, assembly GCA_028646575.1. Classification (NCBI taxonomy): domain Eukaryota; kingdom Metazoa; phylum Chordata; class Mammalia; order Diprotodontia; family Pseudocheiridae; genus Pseudocheirus; species Pseudocheirus occidentalis. The sequence continues at coordinate 12,910 of JAQQSW010003238.1, read as the reverse complement.
CCCACACAGCAAAAATAATGAGCAGAATAGAAATCTTGAATCTGCAATGGCAGGCCTCACTAAAGAAACAAAAGAGAGAACAATAGATTAGGAATGAAAATGCATAGAAATGAAAGACAATCTAGAAGAAAACAAGAACTTTAAAAGAAAAATATACCCACCGTGCTAGCAAAACATAGATTTTGAAGACTGGGTGCATAGAAATGTTCCAAGGACCGTACATCTCCCATAAGAACATGATAGGACAGAAAACCTTAATGCCATAATGAAAGAAATAATAAAAGAGAACTGCCCAGAACTTCCGAACATAGAAAATGAAATTCGATATTAAAGAATTCATGGATCAACTAGAGAAATTTTTAAAAACAGTGTTGCAAACTCCAAGATACATAGTGGGGTAACAGCTCAATTCAGGAAGAAGCTCTGCAAGGAAAAGGACCTTCAGAATGCTTTCAAAGGAAAGGACATTTGAACAACATGACTTTTCTATAAACACTAGAAAAAGGGGGAGGAAATGGAATAATGTGCTTTGAAGAACACCAAAGATCAAGTTGCAGCCATTGGTGACCAGTCCTACAAATCTAGACAAAAAATGGACATCTATAATAATAAAGAAGAGTTTGAAACGTTTTTAGAAAGAAAATCAGAACTGAAAAGATTATTTGCATCTTGAACACCCCAAACAACAGAAATGCAGAAGGAATAAATAAATGTGGACAATGGTAGCAAAAGAGTGACATCAGAAAGACCAGTAAGAGACTTATTTCTAAATGAATGCAAGAAGACAGGAATGAAGGCAGAAATCAGGTGGTAACAGTAAAGAGGCAAACAGCGTATTATGGAGAGAACCTGGAATTCAACAGATAGACATCTTGCCTATAAGTGATACTTCTTATGTGGGACTGCTTTATAATATTGGAAGGTACTTGGAATGAGGGGAGAGGAGTAAGAGAATAAAGAGGAGTGAGTGATGCCCCAAGGTCAAATCAAGGGCTAGAATAAAGGGAAGGTGACTTCCATGGTTTCAGAAAAAGAAGAATGTACAGGGAGATGGGTGAGGAGGAAGGGAGGAAAGACTGGAAAGGAAGGAGATCTAACTTTGGAGGTGGGAAGGCGTTTCACTGATAAATGTTCCTATGGATAAAGAAAGGACTTTACACTGGATGAGGCCTAGAGATTTTGGACCTGAAAAGACTCCTTATCATGTGAGAAGTGTGAGTTAGAATCCCTGGGAGCAATTACACCTAGAGGATTAAGAGAACATGGACCCAGGGAGATTTCTAGGCAAATGGGGGGGGGGGGGGGGAGAGGAGTCAACAAGAGGGACAGAGAAATGCTTTACCATGGCATGGGACAGTGTTATCTGTGACATCTGTAATAATTGGCATTGTTCTGAGAGTGAGACAAAAGAGAAAAGGGGAATTCATGGAGTAAGCCCTTTAAGGCAGTGGCAGAAAGCATCTAGAGGTCAGAGCCTAGAATGGATAACTTGGAAGCTTTGATTATATGAAGGATACAGAGAAAAGAGAGAGACTAGATGGTTATAGCAGCCATGAATCAGAGAATGAGACTCTAGTAGAGGGATGATAAAGAGAATGAAAAAAATCCCTTTTCAAAAGAAGCACCAAAAATATATATATCTATATATAGATAGATAGATAGATATATGTATGTATATGTATGTATGTGTGTATGTATGTGTGTATGTATATATGTATAAGGAACAGGACTAGCTGAAGGAGAGAAGAATAAGGGGGAAATCTACCTGACAGAAGAAAAAAAGAGGGGGTAGAAATATATAACCAGATAAAAGCTGAGAGAGGAATTAATAAACAAAACCCTAAAGGGAAAGAAGTTAACAAAATAAGAAAGGATCAAGGGTAAGAGGAAGAGAGGTAGTGGGAACAGGGCCACATAAAAAAAAAAACTAAAGGAACAAAATATAGTGTTTAGAGGAGAAGGCAAAAAAATTATGACTTTAAAAAGATTAGAGATAGTTGGAGAAAAATATAAACCAAACTTTAAATGTGAGTGGATTAAACATTTCAATAAAAAGAAAAAAGTGACAGATTCAGTAAGAAAACAAAAGCCTTGAATCTTTTGATTATAAGAAACACATTTTTTAAAAGACATTATCAAGGGAAATGATGAAAAGAAGTAAAGGACAAAGGGGAGAATAGCACCTCCAGACCTCATACTATACTATAAAACAGCAGTCTTCAAAACCATCTGGTGTTAGTTTAAAAAAATGGAGAGATCAATGGAACAGACTAGACAAGGGAGATTAAGAAACAATATAACTCAGTGTTTGATAAAGTGGAAAACATCAGTTACCTAGGGAATAACCTTCTATTTGGTTAGAAAAAAAACTGGGAAAACTAGAAGGCAGTCTGGCAGAAATGATACTTAGACCAACAGCTTACACCATAATATAGACTAAAGGGATTTTTGACATTAATATTAAAGATCATACTATTTAATTTGGGATTTTTTTTTGAAGGGCAATTGGGGTTAAGTGACTTGCCCAAAGTCACACAACTAGTAAGTGTGTCAGGTGTCTGAGGCCAGATTTGAACTCAGGTCCTCCTGACTCCAGGGCTGGTGCTCTATTCACTGTGCCACTTAGCCTCCCCAAAGATCATACTATTTTTAAAAATAGAATAGAAATAGATCATATACCTCTTACAGCCATGAGTAAGAGATGTATTCTTAACCAAACAAGAAATAGAGACAGTTACAAAAGATAAAATATATAACTTTGATTACTTGGAACTGAAAAGCTTCTACACAGACAACATTAATGCATCTACAGTAAGAAAGGAGGCTGTTGGGGGCGGCTAGGTGGCGCAGTGAATAGAGCACCGGCCCTGGAGTCAGGAGTACCAGAGTTCAAATCTGGTCTCAGACACTTAACACAAAAAACTAGTCATGTGACCTTGGGCAAGTCACTTAACCCCAACTGCCCTCCAAAAAGCAAAAAAAAAAAAAAAAAGGAGGCTGTCAAATGGAGAGAAAAAGATCTTTGTATCCGATTTCTCCTATAAGGATTTATTATCCAAGATATGTAAATAAGAAATATACTTAAAACTAATAGCCAATTCTCAGTAGATAAATGGTTAAAAGATATGAGGAGACATCTAGGTGGCACAGTGACTAGAACGCTGGACCTGGAGTCAGGAGGACCTGAGTTCAAATCTGGCCTCAAACACTTGACACAAAAACTAGCTGTGTGACCTTGGGCAAGTCACTTAACCCCAATTGCCCTCCAAAAAGAAAAAAAAAGCAGGACTCAAAAAGAAGACACCAACAACCTACTCCTTGGCCAAGGGGAGAGGACCATAGGTGTTATATATTGCACATGTTTTCAGACTTTCTCAATGTATCAATCAGTTATGCTGATTTTGGGGATAATATGCTGAGTATAAGAAACAGAAAAATATCAATGAAAAGTTATTTTTAAAACAAAAAAAAAGAAAATTCTGACTTAAATTTGAACCAAAGTAATCTTCCTTGAAACTTCTACTTACTGGTTCTAGTTCTATCTGCAGAAAATGCATCTAAGCCAAATGGTGTCCTTTCAGTTATATCAAAACAACAATCACTTTTTCAGATATTTGACTATGGGCAGATTGGGTAGTACAGTAGATAGAGCCTTAGTCTTTGAGTCAGGAAGGCCTAAGTTCGAATGTAGCCTCCGATGCTACTGTCTGACCCTGGGCAAGTCCCTTCACATCTATTTGCGTTGGTGTCCTCATATATTGATAGTGATAAATAATATTTGCATAGCAGTTATGTTCCAGGCACTGTGCTAAGCATTTTACAATTTTTATATAATTTCATCCTCAAAACAACCCTGGAAGATAAGTGCTATTATTATCCTAATTTATCTTATTTTTAAAGATGTTAACAAAAGAGATTCTAGGTCTTTCTTCAGTAATCTATTTGAATGTATAATAACCCTCAGAATTAAGAAGTTTTCTTTTTAGTAATCTAAATGCCAGGGATCCCTTTGGCAAGAAAGATATGCAGTTCACATAAACTAACAGTTACAGTATAAGAGATACCACCAGGTACAACCTGATGTTCAAGGAACTCTTGTTTTCTACTGTCTCTCCATGCTGCTCTACACTGTGTCATCCCCTAAAATTGAACTTTGATCAGCTTTCTTCACCTTTCTTGACCTTGTCCTTCTGTGTTCTTGATTTTGGCTTACCAACTTAATTTTGATCTCCTAACACTTTTCATGTACCTCTTTTAATGTTTACTGCCTCTGCTTATCAGACATTGCAATCCTGGTGTGTCTGAAGACAGCCAGCTTACCCAACCAAAACTAGAAATAGCTATTACTGCTTAGCTTTACTATTTAATTTGGCATTGTTGAGCCAGGATTACATCCCAATTCTGAATGATTTAGCCAAAATGACTTAGCTGGGAAGGTCTGAGTGCTTTCTAGTAACACTCAACCTTTCACAAGTCAGGTTAGGCCCACTTATTCTGGGAGGTAACAAATGGCCAGCCTCCAGCTTATAGTCCTTCATCTATATAACTTTTCGTAATTAATGACTGGTGAAAAATCCTTTTCTAAAATGACATATTTTTTCTGTCTTTGATTTTTGAATTATGATACATAAATTAAAGAGCAATAATACATAATAGTTTTCTCTTTTTTTTTTTTTAGTATTTTATTTTTCCCCAACTACATGTAAAAAAGAGTTTTCAGCATTTGTTTTTATAATAGAGTTCTAAATTCTTTCTCCCCCCCCACCCATTCCTCTCATTGAGAAGGCAAGCAATTTGATATAGGTTATACTTGTGTAGTCATGCAAAACATATTTCCATATTAGTCATGTTGTAAATAAAAACCCAAGAAAAATAAAGGTAAGAAAAGTATGCTTCTCTCTATATTCAAATTCCATCAGTTCTTTTTCTGGAGATGCATAACATTTTCATCTTAAGTCCTCCAGAGTTGTCTTAGATCATTATATTGCTGAGAATAGCTAAATCATTCATAGTTGATCATCATACAGTATTGCTGTTCCTGTCTACAATGTTGTCCTGATTCTATTCATTTCACTTTTCATCAGTACATGTAAGCCTTTTCAGGTTATTCTGAGACCATGTAGCTCATCATTTCTTTTTTGTTATTAAATTATTTATTTTTAGTTTTCAGCATTCACCTCCATAAGTTTTGAATTTTCTCTCCGTCTATCCTCAGGACAACTTGCAATCTGATATGGGTTCTATACATACACTCCTATTAAATACACTTTCGCTGGGGTGGCTAGGTGGCACGGTGAATAGAGCACCGGCACTGAAGTCAGGAGGACCTGAGTTCAAATATAGTTCAGTATAGAAATGTTCAGATATTTAACACTTACTAACCGTGTGACCTTGGTCAAGTCACTTAAGCCCAATTGCCCTGCCTTCCCCCCCTCTAAAAAGCAAAAACAAAAACAAAAAATGTTCACATTAGTCATGTTGCATAGAAGAATTAAAACAAATAGGGAAAACCATGAGAAAGGAAAAAAAGGAACATAAAACACAACAAAAAAGAAAATAGTCAGCTTCATTCTGCATTCTGACTCCATGGTTCTTTCTCTGAACGTGACTGGCATTTTCCATCTTGTGTCCTTTGAAATTGTTTTAGGTCCTTGCATTGCTGAGAAGGACTAAGTCTATCAAAGTCAGTCCTTGCACACTGTGGCTGTTACTATGTACAATGTTCTCCTACAAAGAAGTAGAACTAGCCATGTGACCTTGGGCAAGTCACTTAAGCCCAATTGTCCTGCCTTTACCCCTCCAAAAAGCAAAAAAAAAAAAGTAGTAATAATAATAATAATAATAATAATAATGAGAAAGTTACTATGAGTTACAAGTATCATCTTCCCATGTAGGAATATAAACAGTTTAACCTTATCAAGTCCCTTATTTTTTCCCTTTCCTTTTGACCCTTTCTTTGCTTTTCTTGAATCTCATATTTGAAAGTCAGATTTTCTGTTCAGCTCTGGTCTTTTTATCAAGAACACTTGAAGGTCCCTTATTTCATTAAATATCCATTTCCCCCCAAAGAATTATAATCAGTTTTGCTGGGTAGGTGATTGTTGACTGTAATCCTTGTTGGCTCTTCTCTTGCCCTCCAGAATATCATATTCCAACTTCTGCAGTTCTTTAATGTAGAAGTTGCTAAATCTTTTGTAATCCTAACTGTGGCTTCACAGTACTTGAATTATTTCTTTCTGGCTGCTTGTAATATTTTCTCCTTGACTTGGGAGGTCTGGAATTTAGCTATAATATTCCTGGGAGTTTTCATTTTGGGATTTCTTTTAGGAGATGATCTGTAGAGTCTTTCAATTTCTGTTTTATGCTCTGGTTCTAGAGTATCAGGATGGTTTTCCTTATTCATTTCTTTAAAGATGATATCTAGCCTCTTTTTTTGATCATGGCTTTCAGGTATTCCAGTAATTTAAAAATTATCTCTCCTGGATCTATTTTCCAGGTCATTTGTTTTTCCAGTGAGATGTTTCACACTGTCTTCTATTTTTTGGTTTGGTTTTGTCATTTCTTGATATCAAGACATCAACTTCCACTTGCTCAATTCTACTTTTTAAGGGATTATTTTCTTCAGTGAATTTTTGTTCCTCTTTTTCCATTTGGCCAGTCTTGCTTTTCAAGGAATTCTTCTCCTTATTGGATTTTTGTACCTCTTTTACTATTTGACCTGTTCTGGTTTTGTTTTGTTTTTTTTTAAGTTATTTTCTGCAGTATTTTTTGTGCCTCCTTTCTTTTTACTCTATTTTCATGATTTTCTTGTATCACCTTCTTTTCTTTCCTCAGTTTTCTCTCCACTTCCCTATTTAAAATCCTTTTTGAGCTCTTCCACGGCCTGATACCAATTCTTTTTTTATTTTTTATTTTTTATTTTTTTAGCCTTTGAATGTAGGAGTTTTGACTTTGTTGTTTTCTTCTAGGGGTGTGTTTTGATCTTCCTTGTCATAATAGTAACTTTCTGTACTAAGATTTTTTTTTCTGTTGTTCTCATTTTTCCAGCCTATTTCTTGATTTTTTTTTTGTTTTAATTTCACTTTTATTTACACTCTAATGTCATATTTATTCCCATGCCATAAGCTTTTGTATTTTCAGTTTCTTCTGGGATATCTTTTTCTTTTGAGCAACCCTCTTCTGGTTTAGGAACAATTTGTTCCTTTTCAATAAGAATCATCTCAGTATGGCAAGGAGAACTCATATATAGGTTGATCTGACCATGAGCCTGGTATACACTTACATACGCCATCGCATTTTGGGAGCCTTGTTAACCTGGATATGCTCAATGACAAGAGAATCCACATCCAGACCCTTTAGTTCTGCATTACTCTATGCATTTTTAAGCATATGCGGGAAGAATTCAGAGCTCTTTTGGGGCCACTGACCCTGTGTCCAACCCCATTGCTTAGCCTGGGCACACCTGCCAACTCTACCATAATATCAATGGAAGGGAATACATTGTTTCTTCAGTGTGACATCTTTCAGATATGCATGCCCTTGATAGCCTGGGTTGTTTCACGGGTGTTCTTGAAGTGGACCCAGAGATTTGAACCCCTTGACTTGCATGATTTTGTGGGGTTCTCTGGATCAAGAGAGTACCTCACCATTTTAAATGATTACCTAGGACGGCTCAAGGGAAAAGCCTATTTCTTGATTTTTAACACTTTGCTAAAACAGGGCTCTGCTTTCAGGGTAGAGGGCACACTGTCCCAGACTTCAGGGGTTTTGTGCAGCTGTTTTCAGAGATACTTATAGGAACCTATAAGTTTTCAGTTTTTCCAAGATGGTATGATCTAAGAAAAGGTTTACTACTATCCCAGCCTGTGTTATGGTCTGTGAATGACCACAAAAACTCTTTTCTGCCCTGAAACTGTGAAAGGGTCCCCACTCCACAGCTACCACAAGCTCTGGCATGCTAATGCTCCTCCTCACCCTGCGACTGCCACCCAGCACTGCAACCCAGATCCAAGCATGGACAGAGCAACAGAGTCCTGCATCTGTGCTAGCAAAGAGACCCCTATAATCTTCCTCTGACCAATTGTTTAACCTCCCCCTACCCTAGCCACAATCTATGGACTAAGAGCTCTGAAAGTAACTGTGACCACTGCATATTCAGTGACTCCTAAGGCCTGCTGCTGCTTTTCTGGGGCCTAGTCTATGCTGGTGCAGCCTGCACTTTAGTACACTCTGCTCTTACCTTGGTGCAACAGACTTTTCCTGCTGACCTTCTTTTTTTTTTTCCCTGCTGACCAAGTTGTCTTAGACTGGAAAATTCTTTCACCCCATCCTTTTGTGGGTTCTGCTGCTCCAGAATTTGTTTTAGGACATTATTTAAGAGGGTTTGGGGAGAGAGCTCAGGCAAGTCCCTGTCTTTTCTTAGCCATCTTGGCTCTACCCAGCCCATAATAATTTTCTAAGTTATGGCCTGGTAACATTTGTAATTTGTTTTCAGGTACTTTAACTTAAATGATTTGCTAAAATGCTTTACCGAAAACTAAAATATAAGTACATTATTATGGAAAAGTTATAATAAATGCAATCACAAATTCTCAGTGAAATAACTTATTTCTTAGACCATTCACATAGCCAGCATATAGCCATATGAGCCACAGAAACCATTTTTTCCTCCTCCAGTTTAGCTGTTAAGAGTCTTATAATTCTTACAGATAGCAAAATTAAAATAACCCACTAGAAGAAATCCTGTGGTTTGTAAGGAAGCAGATTATAGCTGTTGCTGCTTCCACTACAATTCTGCCTCAGTCTTTTCCCCTCAGCCACATTGACCTCTTTCCCTCCAGTCTATCCACTTTGCATCCTACAGTGACTCCAAGCTGTGCTGGCCCTTTACTTCAGGCCCTTTTTCACTCCCTCCTATAACCTGGAACAACTTGATCATTTTCTTGGAACCTTACTTTTAACCTTCTTAGAGCAGTATCTGTCTTTAGCACTGCTTCTGCTACTTTATCCCATTCCTAAATGGTATGCAGTGCCTTGGCACATAGTATTGCCTCTGACCCTCCCACTTCTCTCCTAAATATATACTTACTGGCAGCTCTCTGTTCCAAGTGGAGTATGGGCAGCAGAATAAAAAATAGCCCTAGAGTCTAGTGAGGATATAGGAAACAGTAACTCCACAATGTCCGTGTATATACAAGTGTAATTTCTTTCATTGGTTCTGCTAAAACATGTTCAGTGAAACAACATCACAGGGGGACAGCTATTTCCTTTAGAAAGATGTTGGTGAGAGGAAAGAAAATGAGGATGGGAATAGGAAAGATAGAAACCATCTGGAAGAATGTTACAGTGGGATTTAATGGGAATTATGGTAGGGTTTGGATATCTTATTAATAACACTGTTTCAAGATAAAAATGGTCAGAGCAATGTCATCTAGTATATATACTAGGATATATGTAAGAAATGGGGCACATCCTATCTCTAGTCTGCACAGAGAGTGTCTAGATGTTTGTCTCTAGTACTGTCCACATTTGTGTTAAGGGTAGGAGTGGAGAACAGAATTGAATAGAATTTATGCACATTATATTTTAAAATAATTTAAATTTAATGGAATATACTAATCATCTTCCAAAATAATTTAGAAGATTATCTAGGAGGAAAGACAGGGCTATATAGGTTAACTTTAGAATTAAGTAGAAATGTATTAATACAGTAAAATGTTTTCTAATCAACTTCTCTCCCTTGTGGGATTCTATTGATAGGAACATACTATCTAGTATGGGTTTTCCATTCTTTTATCTTCTGTTCTTCCTTTCTGCCTGACCTTTAACCATTTGACGTTCATTAACATTTCCTGATACAACAAGAAAGGGGAGCTTTTTGCTTCTCATTTTTATTTTTAAAAATTCACTTATTGTTATAAAAACTTGATTGAGAAAAGCTTTCAATTATTGAGCAGAATTGAACTCTGAGATTGTCTTTGGTATAATAATATAATGGGTAAGGCTGGCATTTTATTTCAAGCCAGGCCTTAAAAAGGGTTCTTAGGGTTACCAGGGTTCTAGGGTGTGGCCTCTCAGCTCTTGAACTTCAATATTCAGCTTACTTATGGGTGACCCAGGTTTGAGATAACTTATCTCACACTGTTGAAATTCATATAGATTTAATTTGTACCAGAAAATTAATCTATAATTTTCAATGACAGAAATATTCATGGCACCCTTATATAGGACCCATGCCCTAATATCGAGATACCTGAAACATATATTTTTCATTTTATGCCTGCAAGGTTAATTATTTGCATTCACAAAGCACCTGTGTTCTCTTTTGTAAAATATTGAAATGTAGGGCTGACAAAGTACTTGAAAAAAAACAAATTAGTCATTGGAAAATTGCTGAATGGGCATGTAGTCAGAGCAAAAAAGTTTCATGATTCAGCCCTGGTAGAGACTGATGAACTATCCCCTGCCAGTAAAGCTTGTATCTTGTACATAGAAGATATTAATCATTGTATCTTATTCATTTAAATTAAGTTCAGTAAACATTCTTTAAGAATCTACTATGTGCAAAATACTGTCCTAAGCAGGAGGCATTAGAAAACCAAAAAGAAATCTCTCTGCTCTCAAGAAGGATTAGTTCTGCTTAATTTGTTTAAGTAGCATTTTTTTTGTGGCAGGAAAAAAGTAAAGAAGAGGTGGGAAGTGCCCGCTGATTAGGGAATGGCTAAACAATGACATGCCAAAGTAATGGAATGCTGCTGTGCCATGAAAAATGGCAAATATGAAAAATTCAGGAAAATATAGGAATATGTGTATTAACTGACACAAAGAGAGATAAGAACCAGGCATATACAGTGACTATAATAATAGAATTATGATTATGCCCAAAGGCAACCAGATTCAAATTAACTATAATGATCAGTCTTGCTCCTAGAGAAGAAACAACGAAACCCACTTCTCTCAAGAGGCAGAACGCTACAGGAGAAGATGGTTAGGCTCACTGCCTGACAAAGTCGCTTTTGTTCTGTCAGTTTGCTAAACTCTTTTTCTTTGTTACAAAACAGAATTCATTGTTATTGGGAAGGGGGGTATTAAAGGAAATGACATATAAAAGATTAGGTATCTATAAAATATTAAAAACAAAATGAATGTGCTTTTCTAGTTACAAGAATGCTTCTGACCCCTGAATAAATAGGTTCTCTTGTCTTTGAACATTTCACTTTTGTACTTGGAGGAACAGCAAAGTAAGATGTAAAGTACTGGATTTGGAGTCAAAGGACATGGGTTCAGATCCTATCTCTGGGACTCTACCTGTGTGATCTGGGAATCAGTCATTTTGCCTCTCTATACCTTAGTTTCTTCATCTGTAGAATAAAAAATTTGGACTAAATAGCTTGTAAGGTTCCTTCCAGCTGTAGAGCTATATGATGGTGATGGTGGTGGTGGTGGTGATAGTGGTGGTGGTGGTAGTGATGGTGGTGGTGTGGTAGAAAGGTGGCACAGAAGATAGAGCTCTGGGCCTAGAATCAAGAAGATGCATCTTACTTAGTTCAAATCTGGCTTCACTTCATTTAGCTGTGGTGCCCCTGGGCAAGTCACTTCACCCTGCTTGCCTCTTTTGCCTCATTTATGTAAAATGACCTGGAGAAGGAAATGACAAACCACTCCAATATCTTTGCTAAGAAAACTAGAATGGGGTCATGAAGAATCAGCCACAACTTCTTTCTAGCTCTTGATCTATATGATCTAAATGTACTGACTACTTGTAAATTTTATAGAATCATAAGGTCATTTTATAAAATCACACATTAATATAATAATCATGAAGAGGTGTTAAAATTAAACTACTAACAAAAACTAGCCGTGTGACTTTGGACAAGTCACTTAATCCCAATTGCCCTCCAAAAAGCAAAAAAAAAAAAAAATTAAACTACTATCCTTTACCATTTCACTCAACATAAATTATTACTTTCTGTTGATAGTAGCCTTTTTTTTTTTTGAAAAAAACTAATTTGGGGGTGTTATGTTTAAGAAAAAAAGTTCCATATATTGGATTTTGGAAAGCTTAGATAGAGGGAGTCAAGATAGTGGCATAGAAGCAGCAAAACTCCACAGCTCTTCTGATAACCACCTCAAATACCTATAAAATATGACTCTAAACAAAATTTAAAGCTCCAGAACTCACAAAGTGGCAGAGTGGCAAAGCTCCCGCTGAAGGCAGCCTGGCAGGATACGAGAAGGAGTTCATCACAGTATGCTGGGAGCCCAGACCAGCACTGCATGAAGCCACAGCTGAAACATGAATCACTGGCAGCTGTGGCAGCTGTGGTTGGTAAATTCCAGATTTACCAACCCATAAGAAACAAGAACTAAGTGAAAGGTTAGTGGAACACAGATAAATTTGGGGGAGAGGATCCAGCCAACTGCCCCAGGGCTTAGAAGCCGCTGAAGCTGTGGCACTGCAGCTACCTCCACCTGGCTCTGCTTCAGAGCTCATGGCCTGCAGATTGGAGGGGGCCAAACAATCATTCAGAGCCTTGAGCTGCCTAGATCAGCATTGCGGTCTTGGGTGGTAGTCCTGAAGTATGTTTTCAGTGAGCCAAAGCTGGTGGGGGCTGCAGAAACAGTGACCTAAAAGCTGCAGCAACTGCAAAAACCCCAGAGATTTGAGATAGAGCTTTCCTCTCTGAAAGCAGGGTTCTACTGAACCTAAAAGTCAAGAAGTTGACTGGCAACATGAGTAGGCAAAGGAAGCAAAGCCAAGCCCAACAATACAACTTTAGGTTCCTTTTTTGGGGACAAAAAGGATCAAAGCATGGAACAGGTGGAAGACAACACAGTCAGAACTCCCACACCAAAAGCTTCCAAGAAAAATGTAGACTTGTTACAAGCCATAGAGCAGCTTAAGAAGGAT
>JAQQSW010003237.1:0-14740 GCA_028646575.1 Pseudocheirus occidentalis | reverse complement strand
AAAAGAAATTCTTAGGTGATAGGGATTGAGTAACAGAATAAATGCTTTGCCATAAATGAATCCAAAGCTATCTACAAAAGACCTTCTTATAGAGTCAGCCCTTATAGGAAAATATACCTTTTGCCAATTAGGGACGATATCAAAAAGTACCACAAAAGAACAGTTTTCCAGAGAAAGGAAAGACAACCACATGCACTCTCTTCGGTGGCATCCTTGCCAGTTAGCATACCAAGGAAGATACATAGAGGAAAGTTTATTATCAGGATACCTTCACAATGAAATGACTCCATTCCCTACCTCAGAGAGTCTTGGGGACAAGTCTTAAAGAAAAAAAGTCATCCAGCCTAATTAAATCTCTTGGTACTAGTAATAATTCTTTTTCTTCCTTAAAGGGATTGAAGCCACAAAACAGGGGAATAAGGGAGATAGACCTTGCTCTCTGATATTACCACAAGTATTTCTATGTTGTGGGTCCAAAAGGAAGGGGATTTCTGGCTAACGGTCCTAAGTTCATTTTCCTTTGATGGGATTCTAAGCAGAGTCTACATGAGTATTTGTGGGGTAGAAGAGCATCCTATTAGAAAGTTAGCATGTTGTGTGTCTAGCAGTCTTAAATATTTCCCTCTGGGAAAAGACCAAACCACAGGATGGTAGCATGAATGTGAAAAGGAAAGGAGGCGGTACTGCTGGCATCCATGGGGAAAATGATACGTGATGGAAAGATGGAGTTTTGTCCCATTGGCAATACAAATATTTTTTTGCCTTTTAAATGGAGTCTATAACCCGGGGCCCTTGCTCTATTCACTGTGCCACCTTCCTGCCCTGGTAGTCTATTTTTAAGGCGTTATTTTCTTCAGTATTTTTTTGGGTGTCCTTTAGCAAGCTGTTTACTTGTTTTCCATGATTTTCTTGCATCACTCTCATTTCACTTCCCAATTTTTCTTCTGTTGATTTTCAAAATCCTTTTTGAGCTCCTCCTTGGCTTGAGACCAATTTGTATTTTTCTTGGAGGCTTTTGATGCAGGAGTTTTGACTTTGTTGTCTTCTGCTGGTTGTATGTTTTGATCTTCTTTGTCACCAAAGAAAGATTCTATAGTCTGATTTTTTCCCCCTCTGTTTGCTCATTTTTCCCGGCAGTTATTTTATTTTGAACTCTTTGCCAAGGTAGGACTCTGTTTCTACAGTGGAGAGTGCTTTGTCCTAAGTTTCTGGGGTTTTGTGCAACTGTTGTCACAGATACTTCTAGGCACCTGTAAATTCCTCAGAAATGTGAGAAGGGCTTCCTCTCTGCAGCTGCCACAAGCTCTGCCATTCTAGCCTTCCTCCTCACCTGAGGACTGCCACCCAAGACTGCAACCAACATCCAAACAGGGCAAAGCAGTGCCAGCATAGAGATTCCTGCAATTGCCCTATGATCAACTGCTTGATCCTTCCACCATCTGTGGGCCTGGAACTCTGGAAGCAGCTGCCACTGCTGCTGCTACTGCTGCTGCTGTTGCTGCCACCACACCTCCTCTGCTCCAGGGCTGGAGGCCAGACCCCAGTTTTCTCTTACCCAGGTCCAACAGAATTTCCCCACTGACCTTATACTTTTTCTTTGGCATTTGTGGTTTGAGAAGTCTGGAAACCACCACAGCTGACTAATTCAGTCCCCTTAGGCCTGCTTTGGGCCAATCTGTGCTGGTGGCCCACATGAGACTGTGCTCTGCTCCCAACCTAGTGCAATACATCCTTCCTGTAAGCCTGCCAGGCTGTCTTCAGCTGGATATGTGTTTCACTCTCTCATTTTGTGGCTTCTGTAGCTCTAGAATTTGTTTAGAGTATTTTTTTTTACTCGTATTTGGAGGTGTTTGAGGGGAAGAGCTCAAGCAAGTTCCTGGTTTTACTCCACATCTTGGCTCTGCCCCAACTTGTGCAATTCTTTAAACCAGATAGTAGGCTGTTGCAAGTACTATGTGGAAGCATTTTGTCTATAATTATATTAGAAGCCATAACTGATGTTAGTAGGTTTCAGAGGCTTTGACCAAAACCTAAGTTGGGTTAGGCACTTAGCCTGAGTTTTGCATGGATTTGATACCTGCATTTAAACTCTAGCCTGATCTTTCTTTTTGTATAAGAGTATGTAGTGTAATCTTGTGTTAGGATCAGAGGGGAAAACAAAAGCTGAAAATAGGAAGGTTCTTTTGTCCTCTTACTATCATTAAACAACAGGAGATGTGTGAACTTGTTTTTCTTTAGTCAATATTGGAAGCACTGTACTCCTTTAATAGGGTTGTCAGCTCCACTTCACTTATATAAAAATGCTCTGGAAGGAAAAAAAAAGATGCTGTTTTAATCATAGCAGCATGAATTGACCTGCTCTTTTTCTGTAACCAAACAAAAAACAAACTGCAATATAGGTGCTGATATCTTGAATAGCAGTTGAGGTTCACTTTTCAAAAGGAACACAAAAATCCTCAATCCACTTACCAGTCTTGATTTTAGTGGGTTTCACCCAGTCGTCTGGGATCGATCTGGAGTTGTAGGTAGCTCCAGCGTGTGACTGGATCACACATACCACATTAAACAAGGCCTTCAGATTGAATTGGATTTGTTTTTTTTTTAAGCAGGAAAGAAAGAAAATCAAACCCAATAAATCCATAATTCTTCTACTTACATAAGACGAATAGGAAATCTGTTCTCGTTCCTCCTAAGATTCTTCTCCTTGTGTGCTAGCCAGACAATTCACCCTGGATGCCTGGTATTGCTTATATTGCTCTATTGTTCACAGTATCAAAAGAAGTCAATCATTTGTATTATTGAGCTATTCATTAATGTGAAGAAATACTGTGAGAAAGAAAGAGGAGGGAAAAGATAATTCTCTCATGTAAGTAGGAAGGGTTGTGATCAGCAGTAATAGAGGAAGCAATCATGAGTCCTTAAAAGTAAGTCTTTGTCAACGTTTTTTTTTCTCTAATAAAGATTTAGTCTTAGAGTGAAAACTATGCTTATGTTTCTGTCTGCATATACACACATGAGATATATACGTATATATGTGTGTGTAGTAGTAGTAGTATTCTGTTTATACATATATGAATCGCATATGTTGCATGTATGTGTGGACAATAAAGAACCACAGAATATTAGAGTATGTGTTTCATTCTCATATATATATACACACACACACACACACACACACACACACACACAGATATATGTGGTGTATAAATACAAGTTAGATTAGATTTTAAAACCAAGTGCCTAATAGATTCACATTTCAGGGTTTGTGGTTAGCTATTCCTATGATCAGGAAGATAGGAAAGTTGATTTGGAGGGTAAGAAGACAGCAATTGTTTCCAATAGTCCTGATAAGGAAACCTTCCTCTGTCTTGCATTGAAGCTACCTATAGGACAGGGATAAGAACCTTGTGATTCATTAATATGTAGAATTCCCAGATGAGGAAGCTCCCTCTACTTTGTGATTTGGCTCCTTCCCAGAAGCTTATCATCTTTGAGATTTGCCTAGAGCAGGGATGGGGAACCTGCAGGTTTGAAGACACTTGTGGCCTTTTAGGTACCTGCATGTGGCCTTTAGACTGAATCCAAGTTTTACAGAACAAATCCTTTAATTTTTACTGTTTGTGTAAAATCCTTTTATTAACTTCTATGAAGTCTGGATTCAGTCAAAGGGTCATAATTGAGGACCTAGAGGGCCACATGTGGGTTCGAGGCCAGATTCCACATGGCAGGCCTAGAGCACCGAATGGCTAAGTGAAGTAGCTAGGATCATATAACTAGTAAGTGTCAGCCACAGCACTTGAACCTGTGTCTAAGTGAATTTGAAATCAACCCTTCTATCTACTATGCTATGCTGGCTTATCTACAAAGCAGAAACAAGCAACAGATGAAAGCATGACAAACCCGGGTCTTGATGGTGAACTGATATTCGGCTTGTCCTATTAAACTGAAATGGTGGTGCTGTGTATGTATTGGAACAAGGGAGATCAAGAGAGGCAGGTGAGACCTCTTCATGGCAGAGCAGTGGAGCTGTGCAAGTGTGTATTTGTGCGTGATGTCACTACATAGTTTCCTCTAAATATCTATTTTTGTATTACCCTGGGTACCTTTGTCTTTGTGGAAGTTTTGGTCATTAGGCTGTGTTATGAGATATCAGATTGCAATCAGGTACAACAATAAATAGTTTTTATGATGATGATGTCATATCGTGAACATCAGAAATAGTTGAATCCTTGACAACACTTAATTGAACCCTTCCTCATTCCCTTGTGTATGCATGCCTGCCTCAGAGGTCTCCAATCCTTTGACAATGAGAGGTCATAGGACTCTAACACTCAAGACTGTTTTGCTTTTATTGTGGTCCTTATGAGCATCAGTTGTGTATTTTCATGGAATTCTATACAGAAAGAGTCTTTATCTTACATATGGGATAATCTACTGTCAGCATTGGAGAACTGAACAAGATGTTTCTCTAGTTTCAGGTCATGTTATTGTATACATACATATTTAAAATTACCCTAAAAAAGGCTTATGGTGTTCTGATGGACCAAGGAACTAAGGCATGGTATTTCTAAACCATAGTCCTATATTCTTAAGTTGTTTTTCTGTGTGAACTGATTAGGATTATGTGTTCTACCATCTAAAGAAAGGCAGGCACTTGGAACTGAAGGCTAGTCCAGAGTGGCCTGCAGATTTCACAGATTTAGGGTAGGAAATATTGTGGATTTAAAGCAGATGAGAGCCAATGAAATTCAGATAGAAGAGATACATAATTCAGATACTTCCAGATACTTTTAGGAAGCATGTTTTGGGGAAAACAGTAAAAATGTTAGATTATTTTTAGGGAAGAAGCTTAGAATGAATATGAAGAGAGAAACTATATTTCTTAGAAATCTCTAAGAATAGCTACCTAGGTGGAATAGCAGAGGGAAAACCAAATGTAGTCAGATAGATCAATTAGATTCTAGAAATTTCTTCTAGTCTTGCTGTTATGAGCCTTTAGCATTTGTGTCATACTTATTTTTATTTATTATCCTAGAACTTTTGGAACACTTTTGATGCATTGTGTCATCTCTATTTACTTTTTTTGTTTTAAATATTTTCTTTCCCTTCAATTGATAACAAAAATTTGGTATGCTTCTTGAGCGTAGGGACTGTTTAATGATTTTGCCTTCTTGGTATCTAGTATAGTACCTGACACAGAGCAGACATTTAATAAAGGCTTGTTGATTAATTGTTGTTCAAGGCTAGACCTATGAGTGAAATAGCAGAATTTCTTTAGTTAGAATTTTAAATGGACTTTTAAGTTCTTTTTTAAAAAATATTTAATCATCTTTCATCTTCTCTCACACTGATACTGTGAACTATCAGTCTCATAAATGAGAACAAAAATGATCTTTGATTGATTACTTCAAAGAGACAAGAAAGAAGTAGAGACACTTCGTTCTCCTAGCTCTCCAAATTTTGAGTCAATCTCTACTTTTCTATGTAATTCCCATATAATTGACCAAGAATGCAAACACAAGTACTTAAAATCTTAGGGATGCAGAACATCAGAAATGATTACAGCAAATCAGGCTTCATGAATATTCAAATCATTTCTTCTTAGAGATACTTGAGTTATCTAAATTAAAAATACAAAATTACTTTTTGCAAAGAAAACAGCAGGGCCTTTTATTTTAACAATTGGAAAATATCACTGGGAATGGTCTTCCTGCAATTGTGCACATAATAATTGTGCAAGGAAAATGATACTTTTCTGAACGATTGTTTTAAGTAGGCTTTTCATTTCCAGAATCCTCTTTAACATTAGAATAAGGAAACAGTGACTGGCACTATCTTCTTACTCTCAAACTGCTCAAAATCTTAGACCAATTATTCTTAGCTCCAAGGGCATCATCATTGTTTCTAGGCCCTCAGAGTCATCCTCAATGGTAGAGTTTAAAATAGAGTCATAACTAACAATTCTAGTGCTGGGGCAAGTCATACTCTGGGAAAAGCAGCATGAAAAGTGTCTTCAAATTAGGTTTTAAAGACAAATTTGCTTTAATGGTATAATGGTCATGGAAATTTGAAGATCTTCTTTGCCCCTTAATAGGTCAAATGTAATCACATGGAACCTGTTGTGGGAGTTGTTTGCTGAATAGGTGGAGCAGGAAATGAGTCAGAGCAGTTAGAGTGGAGGAAGAGAGAGAACATAGGCAAGCAGACAGCTAGAATTGTGAATGTTTGTTTGTGGGAAGGCCCAAACAGGGGGAAGGCTTTGGGATGGTGTTGCTTCTTACAGTGGTAATGTGTATTAACTTCTTTGTTGCTATGATGGAGTTGTTTTTCTGGTATTGGGATTTGGCTTTCTGATATCAGAATAGATGTTTTGCTTCTTTCTTATCTATGGAGAGTCTGTTATATTTTGTGATTCAGAATCATGCCAGCACATTCATAGTTGCCATCAGTGCTGTGAATATTGCCTTGGCGATGCAGATGGGTAGAGGGCTCAGATCTTAGAACTTAAGGTGCGAGGAGGCGGTGGGGGGGGGTTGGGAAGACCTGTCAGAAGGTTTTACTAGGGGAATATTAATTGTTGAGGTGGAGAATGGGAGAGAGAAGAAATGTAGGAAGAAGCATAGCATCTTTATGTTCTTATTTTAATTACTTACTTTTGCTAACTTGGTACTACCTGATGAATTATGAGTACCCTCTAAATTTCAGCACTCTAGGTCAACACATTTTTTGTCTTACCATAGTTATAGTTCTAATTATAACCCTAGGTCACTATATCCTTCAGCCTTGGGTGTATGCCATTTGGAATTGCATATAACTCCCCATGACATTTATCTCTAGTTAATAGATCTCTAGTCACTTCATAAAAAGAATCATATTTGGAATACTTGACTTGTATCCAACTTAAAAAATAATCTCTTACTATTATTAGAAGCAATAAGATATAAGGAAGGACTATTGGATTTGGAGTCCAAGGACCTGAATTCAAAGCTTTACCATACTATTTATGTGATTACCTATGTGATTCTGAACTAGTTCTTTCTGGACCTTGGCTTCTTCTATAAAATAAATATGTCCTTTGGGGTCCCTTCAGATGTTAAATCTATGATCCTGTAGTCCCTAAATCCAGAAGATTACCTTTAAGATGAGGCCTGATAGAATGTTGCCTGGTTGTCCTTTGGAAAAACAAAGAATGCTAGTGTTGGAGTAAATAGATCTGATTTCAGACCCCAGTCCTGCCACTAGATAGTTATATGACATTGGACATGTTATTCCCCTTCCTTGGTATCCATTTTCTCACTTATAGAATAAAGGGATTACACAGTATAGTAAAACTCTCTATTTATTCAATAACAAATCAGAGCAAAACATTCACAGAAAATCAAAATACTACATTCACCATGTCACAACTCAACAACTTGTCACTAAAATGGCCACATAGTTTTCACT
The DNA here is from genome assembly GCA_028646575.1 of Pseudocheirus occidentalis. Classification (NCBI taxonomy): domain Eukaryota; kingdom Metazoa; phylum Chordata; class Mammalia; order Diprotodontia; family Pseudocheiridae; genus Pseudocheirus; species Pseudocheirus occidentalis. The sequence goes on along the minus strand of JAQQSW010003237.1, from coordinate 7,294 downwards.
GAAGTGGTCATATAATTTTAAGCAAAGTACATCCATTTAGTCAATCACAAAGTCCTTAATTCAATCACAAAGTACAAAAGTACAAAGGCCATCCACCCCTAGGTCACAAGTAAGTTACAATTTCATCATTCAGCATTAAATACCCAAGGAGAGGTCTTTTCATTTTGACTCTAGGCAGGCTTTCAGCTTCCATAGTTCCTTTTCCATGGTCCCAGCTACTGACCAAATCTAACCAACTGCCACCTGATTTCAAAGGCAGACGTCTCTCAGTTCCTTGTCCAGCTCTCCATGCAATTCCTGTTCCATATTGAAGTTCATAGTGTCTAGTTCACCTCAAGTCCTTATTCAAATACCAGGAAGCCAAGTGCCAGAACCAGAAAGTCAAAGTCATTATAGTTACCACAAAGTTGGTACACATGGTTAATGCAATTAACACCCACATTCCCAAGCCGTCACAACAGAACAGCTTCCCTCAAGCAGATATTCTCCTCTCTCACTCACAATAGCTCCTCTGCAGAAGTTCTGGCTGGCTCTCAAAAGAAGCTCTGGCACCACAAGTTTTGTTTTCAAAATCAAAATCACTTTCTCAAGCCTGGGCCTCTCCTACTCAGCCTCCACCTGGCTTACTCCAAGAAGTTCTGTCTCAGTTCTCATTTATCTTCTCAATTCTTAGTTCAATCCTCAGTCCAGCAGTAGCATCCCAGGCTTCAGATGCTTGCTAAGAGAAATTCTGGCCTCTCTCAGCTTGAGCTTTTCCTTATATAAGGTATTAACTCCTTAGTTCCTCCCACTGTAGGATTTACAAGTTCTGGATTGTAATACTTGATACAATCACACTTGAAACAAGTTGTCAAGTGCTTGCCAGTACAAGGGGAATTACTTTACTGTTACAGAAGACTATAACCCTGGGAACCTGAATAAAAACTGGAGTTGTAATTAAGAATTTTTTCACCTATGGGAAAAGCAGTTGAAAGTGGGAGGGAAATGAAGATAGGAGGGAGAACACAGAGCACAGAAGACTTTGGGCACAGTGGTGCCAGAGACAGGGTATCATCTCCTCCCAGCCCTTATTTCTTTGATACCTAGATGGGGCACAGGCAGAGGAGACATTGATGGTAGCTTCCCAGGGATTATTTTTTCTACCCTGTGATATGGCCTTTGGAGGACTGTAAGGTGAGGTACTAGAACTTTTGTTGGGGTGGGGAAGAAGTATATGCTCCTGTCAATACCATCCTTCCTCCATATTAGTAAATCAGAGAAAAGGCATTTTTTCCTTCCCTAAATAGCACTCTGCAGGGAACTTCAATTCTTGCTTCTGAATATTTAGACTTTTCTTTAATTCTAGTCTACTCTAGAAGAAAAAGGATGGACTCACCATTGCTTATATCATTCATAGACTCACAGCATTATGTATTCAGAGTGCATCTTTCGAGGTCATCTAGTTTACCCTACTCATTTTAAAGATGAGGTAACTAAGGCTCAGAGGAGTTAATTTTTTTTTTTACCTAAGGTCATATAGACTGCAGTTAATGAAGCTGTGATTTCATTTATATCACAATTCATTTTTATCAAACAGATCACAAAAGCTATGTAACTTAGTCTTGGAGAGTTGCCTGAGGTTCACAAAAGTTGACTTGTCCATCCATGGTCATATAGCTTGTAAGTGCCTGAGTATTACTTACTTAAGTCATTTTGCTAGCCCAGGGGTGGCAAGCCTGTGGCCTTGAGGCCACATATGGTCCCCTAAACCTTCAAGTACAGCCCTTTGACTGAATTCAGAGTCACACTTGAAGACCTAGAGGGTTACTTTGTGACTTTGAGGCTGCAGGTTCCCCACCCCTGTAACAGTTAGCCTATATTGTGAGGATTTAAAAAAATACTTTCCCTAAAAACGAAAGCCCTAGAAAGATATATCTTTGATTGGAACTATTTTATTTTCCAATCCTTAACAAACATCCATTATTTTATTTTAAACTGATTAAAAAAAACTAAAGTGAAAGGAAAATTGGCAAGAGTTTTTAAAAGTAAACACTAATAGCGGGCTCTTGGAAATATTTCCTAATGAGGCAGTTTGAAAATTGTGCCTCTTTGCATTACGATCCATTACTTTACCTCGAATGACAGTAAAATTAAATCTTACTTCTAGGAGAGCAAACCCATAAATGATGAAGAAGATACATATTTGTGTGTGTGTGTGTATGTGTGTATGTGTGTATGTATACAATATGCACATATATGTATGGATGTATGTATTTGTGTATATATATAGTATATATGTATACATACATACATACATACATACATACATACATACATATATATATATATGTTTGCCACTATCTTTGACTTCAGTTTCCTTAACTGTCTTGTCAGTAGAAAAAAATCCAATCAGTTATTTAACATTCTGAAGATTTATATCTATGCATATTAATATAAAACAAAATCCAAAATTTGTTTATTTTTTATTCTTTCCATTTTCAACTCTTGTGTTGGCATCTCTAATCACAAGGATTTATAAATTGATAGTTAAAGTCAACTGGCTGATAGACATTGCAAGGATCAAATTTCCTATAAAAGGAGGAAGTGGGACTAAATTAGGTCCTGTCTAATTAATTAAGCTCTATGACGCCATTGGGTATAGAATGATGGAATTTCAGTGCTAGATAAGATGTTGGATATATCTGGTCCAACCCTGTCATTTTGTTGATGAGGAAATTGAAACTCAAAGATGGAAATGTCTTACTCAAAGTCATATGCCTAGTTAACAGATCAGCCTGCATTAGAGTATAGGGCTCTTGACTCCCTGTGTACTGCTTTTTTCTTTTTTAGTGACCAGAGAGAATGATTACTAGTTCAATGACAATACAAATAAAGCACTTTCTAAAGATTTTTTTGCTTTTTTTTTTTGGCTGCCATTTAAGAATGCCATTCAATTCTGATTGCTAAGATACCTGTAAACTTTTACTTAAAAATAGATTCTGTTTGCTTTAGTTTATTTTTATACTATCTATATTTTTCAACATATTCCCTCCTCTTTTTCCTCCTAGAGGTTTATCTTCTATAACAATGAATAAAAGAAGAAAAAAAAAGCAGCGTAGCAAAACTCACCAACACTGAAAAAACCGAACAATTATCTGTGGTACTGACCTCTGTAAAGAAAGGGAGAAAAGTACCTTTCCGTGTCTCTTCTTTGGTATAAAATTTGGTCATAATAATTTCACAGTATTCAGTTTTAATTATTTTCTTGTTCTTTCCTCTTACATTACTGTAGCCATTGTATACATTATTATCTTGGTTCTGCTTACTTTGTGCATGAATCCACATATAACTTACTAAGCTTCTTTGTATGTACTGTATCTATCATTTCTTCTACTATTGTTACATTCATGTGCCATAATTTGTTTAGCCCCACCATTACTGACAGTCATCTATTTTATTTCAGTTTTTTGCTACCACAAAAATGTTGTTCTAAATATTTTGGAATTATGGGACTTTTTTTTTTAATCACTGAGCTGGTTGGGGGTACATGCCTAGCACTGGAATCTCCAGGTCAGTGGGTCATTTTCTTTGCATGGTTCCAAATTGTTTTCCAAAATATTTGGACCATTCCGTAGCTCTGCCAATAGTGCATTGGTGTGATCTCTTTCCACAATCCTTTGATATTGACTATTCCTTTCTTTTGACATCCTTACTAATATTTTGGGTGTGAAATGACAAGTTGTTTTGATTTGCGTTTCTCTTATCATTAGTAATTTGCATCATTCTTTCATGTGCTTTTAAATAATTTGCAATTATTTTGAGAAGAGTTTGTTCATATTCTTTGACTTCTTTCTTTCTTTCTTTCTTTCTCTTCCTTCCTTCCTCCCTTCCTTCCTTCCTTCCTCTCTCTCCTTTCTTTCTTTCTTTCTTTCTTTCTTTCTTTCTTTCTTTCTTTCTTTCTTTCTTTCTTTCTTTCTTTCTTTCTTTCTTTCTCTCTTTCTGTCTAAGAGTATTTGCTAATTGCCTGTATGTCTTGAATATCAGATCCTTAGAAATATTTGGTGCAAAGATTTTCTTCACTTCCCTATTTTCCTTCTTATCTTATTTGTATTAATTCTATCCATGAAAATGATTTTTCAATTTCATAGAATAAAAATTGTCTTATCTAATTATCTTAGCTTTTATTCTTTGCTTATTTAAACATTTACTCCTTTATAATAGCTATCAGAGGCACCTGATCTGGTTCTACTTTTTTTAATGGATGACCTTTGATATTCAAGTTACCTATTCATTTTGAGTGTATTATGATATATGATATAAGATGTTGATGAATTCAATTTTTGCAATATTGCTTTCCAGCTTTCCCAGTATTTCTTGCAAACAGGGAGTTCTTTCTTAGGTAGCTTATGTTTGTGGATTTGTCATACATTGTGTTATTGAGTTCAATTTCTTCTTAGTCTTCCTTAGTCTGATGCATTGATCTACTTTTAAATTTTTAAACAGCTCTAAACAGTTTTGATGATTATTGTGCTATAACAAAGTATGAGGCTGGAAGTGTTATTTCCAATTTCATTCTTAAGTAAATTGTTTTTAATAAGCCAGAGTAGCTTTATCACACTCAGTGTTGTTTTTTGTTTCCCTTAAGCTGACTTAAAAACTTGATTTTAGTGTTTTTCAATAGGGGCAGAAAAATAACTTTCAATCATTGAAATAAACATTTATATCTGAACATGATGGGATGTAATTAACTAGAACACTAATCGGTTGGAAGGGAAATAATTGAGCGATGCTTAATTATCTTTAAATATCACAAATTGGTATTATTTGATTTTGTTACTCAGGAGGAATGTATTCCTTTCTTAATGGCAAGTAATGAGGACACCCATCAATAAATTTATATATTAAGTTATATTGGTCCTTGGAAAGGGTAGATTTTGAGGTTGAAATGGAATGTTTCAGAAATATCGCTATGTATTTGAATATACTATAGGGACAGAGTATATCAGTCTCTGATCTGAGCTCTGCATGCTTTAGATGTAAGGGCTTTGAAAGGTTTTATGAAATTATCTTTTGTCTCATTTTTGAAAACCCTTTCAAGGTGAAATTCACTATAGGTTCTGGGGTGTGGGGAAAGGTCTGAGAAATGGAAAAAAAAGAAGTAATGCCTTTGAATGTCTCTTTCTACCTTTTACATAAGGCTGTAAAATCTGTCCCTTATAATAGTAGAGGGGATGATCAGGGAATGAAAGAAGTAGGTTATAGTTTCTCTTGTAAAATGCATACTGCTATAGTTTAAGCAGTGGATTTCAAATTGGATCCTCCAGAAATGAAATCAGAATTCCACAGGACATCTCTGAGAAGGAATAAAAGAGAATAGAATGTGGTCATTCATGGAGACTATATTTAATTTTTGCCTCCTCCTTTATCTCCTGATCTTTCCCCAGTGCAATACACTGGAACTTGGGGTTTCACATATGTAAAATAAGGCAGAAGAGGAATATTGCTTAAAGTAGTTATTCTCAGAGAACTCATATCTTTCTAATCCCTGCTCAGTCCAATTCCTGTATCTCTCTATAGCAAACAAGTTGAAAACTCCTCCTCCTTTCCCTCCCAAATGGATTAAAAAAAATATCTAATGAACAAGGAATTCAAGGGAGAAGCAAAACATATCAAAATTATTACAAAACCATTGACTGATTTTCTGTAATCTCAACCTGATCTATCTAAAAATAAAATGCAAACTCAATGAGGGCAGGGATGGAATTTTAATATTTTTATTCCTGAAAAGTATTTAGCACTGCATTCTGCACAGAACTATTACTTAAAAATGCAGGAAGAATAAATGAATGAATGTTATTTAACTTTCACATCTACTTTTTAAACACTGATCTAAATCTCAGATGCATTTTACCAATAATTTATTATTCATTGCACTTATATAGAATGTGAAGGTGGATGGAAGTTTTATAAGAAGGATTTACTCATGAATAATACCTGAAAATATCAACTCCTTTTCCTGATATACTACATATTATTTGTTCTGAGGTGGAGTTTTCTTAAGACGATGACAATAAAATTTATTGAACAGTAATAATTTGGAGAATTTAATCAGTAGAGAGAACCCATATGAAGAAATGAGGACTGCAACTCTAATTCCCCCATCCATCATTAGCTATCTTTTCCTCTAGAGGATAATTAGGAACCTGAATTATCTGAATAATTGTCTCAAATCAGCCTTTTAGTTACCCTGTGTAGATGACAGGGCTATAACCACACCTTACATTTGGGGCCATGTCCTATGCCAAGGTGCCCAGGCTCTAGTTCAAACACTCTTCTCACTTTCTTAGTTGCTCACAATGCTATGATCCTTATAACTATTTCTGAGACCTCTTTAATAAAAGTTCCTGCTTGCAGTCCTGGTAGATACCCTATTAGGACAACATAGTTGGTGTCTTATTTGAAGATGTCTTGGGGGGAAAACCTTTTCAAAACCTTTGCAGTTTTTCTTGCAAAATCAAAGTCAAGTTGTCTGCTAAGTGACTACACTGTAGAGTGATTAGGGAAGGAAGTTATTTACAGTGTGGACACTGCATGTGCTGTGAATTATTTTAGAAATAGCATATCAGTGTGATAACCTGAAGACTCATTAAGTTAAGAATAATGACTTCTTTGCAAGAGTTTTATTGATTTTTTTCTTGCATTGCTGTTGCTTCCTGAGTCTTCCTCTATCTACTTCTGACCAATAACATTTTCAATTAATAGTAAACAAACAAACACACATGCACAACTAATCCAATCAAATCAGCTTATTGACCATGTTGGATCAAGCATGCCTACTTCTCTGCCTATGGCCTACCACTATGGTAAAGAGGAAGGAATTATACATCACATTTCTTTTGTCTCTCCCTGATTTAGGTATCAGTACCATATTTGTGTCATAGAAAGAATTAGGAAGGACTCCTTCCTCACCAATTTTCCTGAATAGTTTGTAAAGTATTGGAATAAAGCGATCTTTAAATGTTTGATAGAATTCACTAGTAAAATCCATCTGGCCCTGGGGATTTTTTCCTAGGTAGTTCTTTGATAGCTTGTTCAATTTCTTTTTCTGAGATGAGGTTGTTTAAGTAATTTACTTCCTCTTCAGTTAGTTTGGGCAACTTGTGTTTTTGTAAATATTCATCCATTTCACTAAGGTTGTCAAAGTTATGTGCATACAGTTGGGCAAAATAATTCCTAATTATTGTTTTAATTTCATCTTCATTGGAGGTACATTCACCCTTTTCATTTTTGAGACTCAGGATTTGGTTTTCATCTT
>JAQQSW010003236.1:0-14740 GCA_028646575.1 Pseudocheirus occidentalis | reverse complement strand
AAGATCTCTGTCTCTGGGAGATTTCTTCCGTACATGTTTTTCAATCTGAGAGCCATTGTGCAATGGAGTAATTTGCAGTATGGGGCACATTCATAGTTCAGAGACTGTGTTTTCCCAAAAAAATGTTTCATTTTGGGTTTTTTTTTTATACTTTCAATGATTATGGCTCCCATGCACCTCAATGAAGAGTGTTTTTCCTTTTAAACATGCTTCCTGTTTTGTAAGTTTTACCATATTGCTTCAGGAGCCAGGTGACTTGTGTTGGAATGCTGATGGCTGATGCCAACCAAAACAAATGTAGGCAGATTTGTTTGAAGGCAGGGCAGAGGATGGAGGCAACAAAAAAGTGGAGCAAGAGAGTGAGCTGTGTGGGGAAGGAAAGTGGTAGCTTATATTTGTAATTCTAGCTTCATTATTAATAGACCTGAGATCCAAGGCTTTTTTTAGCTATTGCTTTAAAATGCTCAGAAAGGCATCCAATAGATATACCAGTATTTCCTGCCTGATACAATGGTTGTTAGGATCTAAAACATTTTTAAAATAGTACACCAAAATCCCACCAGTGTTTGTTGATGTCCTACTATGTGCTTAACGACTATAACTGTGGCTGATATTATTGCTAGTGCATAGACTGACTTAATTTTCATATTTTACTTTAGACTGATACAAATCAGATGGAAAACTTAATCACCTAGTAGCTACCATTAACTGTGAAGGAGGGAGCAAGTTGTAAGTTCTTTCTCAAAATAGTCTTTACTTCATCTTGTGTTTCTTTCAGTTAAAAGGATGTTCCTACATCCTCTTGTCACCCTGCTTCTTCCCCAACACACACACACACACACACACACACACACACACACACACACACACACACACTTTTTGGGGGGGTAGAGAAGGGGAAAACAGCAGAGAGATACAGAAAGCAAGAGTATTGCTGATTGGCTACAAAATTATTTTTAAACACACCACATTTAAGAACTAAATGGAACTAAAATTTTCTGTTGATTTTTTTTCTTGAAGTTCTAAACTCAATGTAGTCTTTCCTGAACAGTATAATGCCTCCAGTTTTGAGTAGTGCTGGTTGGTGAGAATGATTTGTAAACAGGTGAATTCTAAATGACCTGCCAGCAGATGCTTGATTACCCAGCCGGGTAGATGTTCATCCCGGTACAATAGCAATCGTGTTATGTTTCATTATGGAGCATGTTTATTTCTAAAGAGAGGAATTTAAATGAATAATTCATGGCTGCTTTCTATGGTGTGCAGTATATCACTGTTACTAATTTGGGCCTGAGAATGACTACGTTGACCCATTTGTTTGCTGGTGTTAATAGGACCAGGGGTAGTAATCACAGCAGCTAGTGATTTTCTCTTGTTCATAGAGAGGGCGGCATAAAAATCTTTGTGCATTATGAGTTGTCTTTGACCATAAAGGTGCCATTGTATGAAAACAACAGATGACTAAGGTGCCTGCTAGTGGTGAAAAACTTAGTCGTGACTGTTAGTTTAACTTTTCTGTTTGGTTAGTTAATTCTAGCAAAAATATTGTTTCCATTCACTTAAGAGCGATTTTGATAAATTCTTCACACACACACACACACACTTCTATAGCATTTAGCCAATTTTTCCAGTCTTGTTCTTTCTTTGCATCCTAAACTGCCTCTGGCTCCTTTTTTTGTTTTGTTTTGTTTTTGGAACCAGTTAGGTTTCCAGAATTAGAGGGGTAAAGGGACTGCTCATTCTTTCCTTGGATCATCTACTTGCTGAGTATTTATTTAATATTGTTTAATTCTCACCAAGTCTTTAAAAAACACATTTTGATGGCAAATCAAAACTAACATCTGCATTTTAAGATCTGTGAAATCTTTAAGCCGAAGATTTTAAAGTATACCTTTTCAAGAACTTTGTTCTCAAAAGTATCTAAATGTGAGAGAACTAATTGAAAAGTATATTTTTTTCATATCTTTTGTTTCTTATATCACTTATATTGCCACTTCTCCTTTCTCCCTGCCCCCTCCAGGAGAGCCATTCCATATAACAAAGCTTTTTTTTTTTAAGTAAAAAAGAAAAAAATCTGCCGATAAAAATACATTTTTAAAAATCTGTCAATTTATGCAGTAATCCACTCCCATGGATACCCTCACCATTACCAATTCTGCAAAGGAGTAGTGGGAAGAAGTCTTCTTTATATTTCTTCTTTGGGACTAAGCTTGTTCTTTACAATTTTCCAACATTAATTTTACACTGTGTTGTGGTAATTGTTTTTTCCATTTGTGTGACTGGAGTAATTGTTTATGTTTTCCTGGCTCTACTTCATTTTATATCAGTTCATGTTAGAAGAACACATCGAAGTAACTGGAAATTGAGTATAGTAACACTTTGGATCCATTGAACCAAATAAGTCTTCTCTGATCATCATTTAAGTAACTTTAATTAGTTTGAATGGAAGCTATTTTAAGCTGTCCAATAAACAGCTCTTAAATATTACAGATTTTAGGCAATTTAACAACTTCTTGATGATTTAGGGTCATAATTATAAGTGTCAGTTATTGTGCTTTACCTTCAAAGAGTGATTCCCTGAGTATGTAGGACCATATGATCTTTTTTTTTTCTTTTTGGAGGGCAATTGGGGTTAAGGGCCTTGTCCAAAGTCACACGGCTAGTTTTTATGTCGTGTCTGAGGCCGGACTTGAACTCTCATCCTCCTTACTTCAGGGTTGGTGCTCTATTTACTGCGCCACCCAGCCACACCCGGGCCATATGATCTTAAACTCTTACTTTAAAAAGGTTTTTGTGTTTTTCAAAATAGTTTTTCTGTTTTCTATTTCTTTACTTGGTTCTATAAGTATATTTTCCTAGCATCCCCTTTACTCTTTTATTGTTATTTTCAATCCAACTGTGAATTTAGAAGCCAGATAACAATCTTATTAGAATTTTATATTAATAAATGTGTTATTAAGAAATATTCTGTGAGTAAAGTATAGGAATTTAAATATTGATGAGTTTTATGTGTATATAGTTGTAGGTACATGCAAAAATGCATACATATGCATAGATAGACATGTGTTTTCAGAGATGGTGGGAGTGAGGGGAAAGGAGATGAAGAAGAGAGAAAAAATTGTCACAGAAACCTATTCAGCTTATTTCCTAGTGTATATCCTTGTCCATGAAAGATGAGCTTGCCAGTTAACTGAGTTTAGAATTGTTGAGCTACAAATAGATTGGTTTTAAAATTCATAGACTATTGGAGACTATTACAGAATGTGATGGATTTTTACACTTAGATGCTTTTTGCATTCTAAGCAATGGTCAGAAATGGGACTTAAGCCCAGGTCTTTCTGATCCCTCTGGTAGATTCTTGTTACACGATTTCTTGTTGCTGTTCTATCTTTTAATTCCTGAATTTCAATTCCTGAATGCTCATAGAAATAAGAAGGTATTCTATCCCAGACCTCCAAAAGCCTTGGTTCCTCTTGCCGCATTAACTGCAATGGATTCTGTTTTCTCTCTAAAAGGAAGCCAGTGTACAAACAAATCTGAAGCGGCCCCATTGGATGATAAGGTACAGTAATGATTTCACAACAAGAAAAATCACATCTAGGATTCATATTGCCCAGGGCTTTTAAGGGGTATATCTCATAAATCCTATTGAAAAACCAGCCTCAGGAAGTTGTGGTCAGCTTGAGCTTACCTTCTTGTTCCTCATGCCCCTCAGGGGCCTGTGCTTCATTTATGTTCTGTTCCCAGTCATTCCAAGATGATAGTTATAGAGTATTCTAGCATGCCAAAAGGACCAATGACATCTATAAGTCAAATTTCTGAAATGGAAGAGATAATCAGAGAATGATGAATACCAGCAGCTCCCTCTGTAATCCCACTTTATTGCAGAACAAGATCTGACCCATACAATTTTTTACCAGATTCATCAACTGAGCTCCTATCTCCTAATCATGGATATTCAGAGTATTGGAAGGTTCTTATTAGATGCTATGGTCCATATGGTCTATCTTTGAACATGCATCATGAATTTGAATTGTGTTTATTAATTATGTCAATGTGAAACTTAACTTGCTTGCCCAGTGCGTAGTGTAGCATAACCCAGTTAGCCTTAGCAAGCTAAGAAATATAATGAAGAAGTTAGAGCAAGAAACTCTTTGTTTCCCAAATATGTTTCATGAATTGTAGACATCTTGACTTATTTTTTTATGGGGAGTATGGAAGAAACAGACACTATTCTCATGTAGATTCCCAATGCTGAGGTGCCTCTGCCACAAACTGGCCTGATTCATACTCGGGACTTTTTCACCAAGACAGATAATGCACAGATGCTTTTAGGAATCAGAGAAGACCATTAGAATGTCTGGTATAATGAAACTTAAGAATAAAACATAATTTACATTCCCCGAAGGAGAGTGGCACTTGGATTAATACCAACCAAAATTCTAAGAAGCAAACATATCCTTTTAGTCAGTCAACAAGCATTCATTGAGTGTTTGCTATATGCCAGGCCCTGGGCTAAGTCTCTGTATCATATAGCCTCAAAACAAGACACTATGTAATGAATCTAGACAATCCTAGTTTAATGAGCTCTTCAAGACTGGGACATAGTCCCAGTCCCCACTGAGTGATTCTAGCGCTTGGGGACCATGATGACTAAGGCGTGGCACATGTAAGGCATTTGGTTTGCTCACTTAGGACCTCCTGATCATCTCTTCCACTGGATGGAAGAGTTCTTTGGGTGATTTGGTCTAGAGGGGAGCCAGGAACATGTGGGGGAAGGGGTGGAAAAAGAAGTCTCTTTCATATATATATGCTGAATAAGCTGCAGAGAAAAGTGATCTGGCCTAAGAAATCTAGTCTGTGGACTCACTACTGGTTAGTTTGCTGTGGCTTTTTTTTTTTTAAACAAAAAAGTAATTTAATATATAATTTATGTAAAATCTTTTAATATTATTATATTAACAAATTTTATCTAAACAATATATTGATATTATTATATGATATAATCAATCACATTATATGTGATCAATTGTATAATTATTACATTAATTATGTAATTAATTAGATGATATAATAACATGGTATATGTGAGATATATATATATATATATCTGTATAGCTATATGATAATATAGATAAAATATAGGGCGACTAGATGCCACAGTGGTTATGGCTCTGGACCTGGAATCAAGAATATGGGAGTTCAGATCCTGCATCCAACATTTCCTAGTTGTGAGACCCTGAGCAAAGTAGTTATCCTCTGCCTTCCTTAGTTTTCTCATCTGCAAAATGTATCACCTTTCTTCCAGGGATATCATGAAGGTAAAAACGAGATGAAATTTGAAAAGCATTCCACAAATCTTAAGGCATTCTATAAATGCTAGCTATTATTGAGTAAACAAAAAATCTATGTATAAGGATGGATACAAGCTTTAAACAAACTCATCTTATTTGAGGACTGATTGAAATGGAGTAGAAGATATTTCAATTGATAGAAAAAATTAAATAAAACATTCCCAGTTCTCTAGAGGATGAGAGAATACAGACCTCGATTTTTAATTATATCTGTTGTCTTTAGTTAATAGGCTGAACCAAAATTTCATCCTGTGTCACAGTTTCTCTGCTGCTAAGAAGAAGCCCATGTTTCTAGAGCACTTGAAAATATACAAAACAATTTCCTCACTGTAACCTGTTATAGGATAGACATTTTGGCTATTATTCACTTATAATGAATGAGGAAACTGAGATTCAGAGAGATTATAACTCACCCAAAGTTAAGTTTGTAAGTGCTGGGCCCAGGATTCGAACCCAGGTTTCCAACATTAGAGCCAACCCTCCAAGTTCAGCTTTCTTTTTCACTACATTGTACCAATCCTGCCTTGTTAATTTAACTATAGAAACAGGAATTTGATTAGTGGTATATAAAATACAACTCCATGAAATTGTCTTTAACAAATGCAGGATTACATGATGTTGAAGAATTTCTGGAGTAGTTTGTCATACACATACAGAAACAGAAAATGTTGTCTGAGCGTTTTTAATAATTTAGTACATCAACAGAGATTGGTAAAACATTATGATTTGAAATTCCAATAAAGGAAGAATGTTATATGTCAGTTTTTCCCAGCCAAACCTTGTGGTGGCCTCCTTTCTTCCATAGTAAATGTGGTTACCCTCCACCCCACCCAGATTCTTAAGGAGCTTTCCAGGAGAGGACTGTCTCACTTCTGGATACCGCTAGCACCTAGCTCAGTGCTTAGTGCCTGGAACATCAATGACTGCTTAAGAAATGCTTATTGAATGATTTGAGTGTCACAAATTGGGTTTTGTTTCCTTGACAGCATAGTATCTAATACCATTGAAATAGACAATCACATGAAAAACTGTACTGGCTTAAAAAATGAATAAAACAACTTTATAGAAGACTAGCCCACATAGCAACAAGGCACAGAGCTTGAAGTCCACGGGATAATACTGATGAATGTTTTTTCTTGATTTTAGGGCCTATTCTAAAGATCATAGAATCACAGATTTAGTGCTAAGGAGGGTCTTACAGGAAATCAAATCCAAATCCTTCTTTTTACAGACTTATATACTGAGGCACAGAGCAGTAGAGTGAGCTGCCTGGGTCAATAGCTGTAAGTGCCTGCAGGGTAATTTGAACCCACCTTGCCTTGATACCAAGTCTAGTACCCTTTCTACTGCATAGATTACCCCATTGAGTATGAAGAAAGCAAGATTCAGTCTTTAACATTGGTAATCTGCAGATCAGTCACTTACTTGGATTTGGAGATTTTTGAACAAAGGCCTCTCTTCTCTGAAGCTTTCTGCTCTCCTCCTCTCTAACAACTGTTTTACCGGAACGTGGAGGAGGGCAGCCGTGCACAGGGTGGGCAAGCCAGATACCTCAGGGACACGCTCAACATAGACAGCTGAGAAACAACTGCAGTGGACATAATGAGAGTGGTAAACGTGGGTGTTCTGCTATCAGGAATCGGGCAATGTGCTGTTTATGAGAGAAATCAATGGAGCTGTTAGAAATAACAGGGCTCCCACCCAAAGCAGTACCATGAACTGTGCACGGGACTTAGAGTGCAGACGTCCCACTTCCCACAGTAGTCAAGTGATTTGTCAATCAATTCAATTCACGGGCATTTATTAAAGATATCTTGTGGGCTAGGTTCTGAGCCAGGCTCTGGGGATACAAGACAAAAGTAGAATCTTTTCTGTTGTCAATGATTGGTTAATGTTTTGAGAGGAGAGAGAGAAAGGAGAAAGAGAAGGAAACACGCACATACAAGTGTGTATAAAATAAATACAAGGTAATTTTTATGGTAATTTACCTCTTTGCATACAAGTGTATATAAAACAAACAAATAAATAAATACAGGGAAATTTTATGGTAATTTACCTCTTTGAGCCTCAGTTTTACCATCTTAAAAATGGACAGATTGTGCACTACCTACCTCACTAGGCTCTTGTGAATAAAGTGTTTTGCAAACCTGAAAGTACCTATGTTGTTGCTATTTTTCCTTTGTCCTAATAAACTGGATTTAAGTAAGGCAGAGCTGTGCACAGTGTAGTCAGCCTCACTCTTCTCCAGAGTCCCTTTTAGGTTTTGATGGCTTAGCATGAGTGTAAATACCAACTGTTTTCTGTTCTGCCCAGATACTCTGAGCATCTTCCCCTCCCAGGTTGAAATAGTGAGATACTATTCTTTTGGGTTCAGCCTACATTAGGAATCTAGCGATCACTGACATTTATAAAAGTATTTGCCATGTATCGTCTCCTATGGTTGCCATATAAGCCCTGTAAAGTAGATAGTATAAATACTAGTACCTTCACTGTTCAGATAAGGAAAATGAGGGGCAGAAAAAGTGTGGAACTTTTGCCTACAGTCACAGAGCTAGTAAATAGGAGAGACTAGACCAGAGACTAGACTATATTCTCTGACCTAAAAGCCAATGCTCTTTCCATCAATCAACCAGCAAGCATTTATCAGGTGCCTGCCTACTATGTGCTAGGATGTATATCAGGTGCTGGATATACACAACCTCTTCCCTAAAGGAGCTTACATTTTATTCAAGGAAACAGCAGGAACTCCTATAAATCTGTGCAAAAAAAAAAAAAAAAGCAGGACTTCGTGATTGTATATGTAGTGTGAGTGACAGTATAACATTGTGGACCTGGGTATCTGGGTCAGTCTGAACTAGTTAAGTTGGACGAATTAAATCTGAGATGCCTGTGGAATCATGAATAGTGTTTTGGTTGCCTTTTACTACCCTAAATATTTGTTATTATACTTTATGTGCAAGAAAAATGCTCCTTTTCTTCAATTGTACAGTAATGAATATAATAATTCATTACATTGCAAGGGTGTTAATTTTTCCCCCATCGACAATTGTTTTTGAGTCTACCAACCCATATGTTTACAGTAATTGACTCCGTGCTTAATAAATGTTTGTTGTTGAATAGCCTCTGTGGTCAAGGAATTTATTTTTAAAATGGTAGGATTGGAAGATGGACAGAAGGAAGACTATTTCAACTAAACAAATGTACCCAAAACCACCAAGTAATGTTGATTGTCATTTCATCTTTGGTAAAGATAAAACCAGAATTTTGTTGTTGATCAATTGTTTTTTAGTCATTTCTGACTCTCTGTGAGCCCATTTGGGGTTTTCTTGAAAAAGTTACTAGAGTGGTTTGCCATTTCCTTCTCCAACTCATTTTACTGATGAAGAAACTGAGGCCAAAAAAGGTTAAATGACTTACCCAGGGTCACAGAGCTACTAAGTGTCTGAGGCCAGATTAGAACTCAGGAAGATGAGTCTTCCTGACTCCAGCCCCTGAACTCTGCCCACTGTACCACCTAGCCAACCAACACCACAATTAATCGTAGTCAATTCGGGTTAGTCTTTGAGGTCTACTTGGAGAAAGTGCATTTTGATTGATCCTTGACCCATCCTAAGTACTCAGCAAATACTTGAACTGGTTTTGATGAAGGAAAGAGGCCTTCTGTTAATGAGAGAAGTAAGGAGACTGCTGTGGCCATGTATAGCTGAAAAAAACAACATAAGTGATGGTCCAGAGGCTGGAGTGAGAAAATTGTCATGATTGTTAGTGGTTGTATTGTCTGGAGACCATGAGTTCCATGGATTATGAATGAAGAGGTCAGTTAAATTTATCACCTCTTGGTTCCTTCTACAATGATGGCTCTGGACCTTCTTCCTTGGATTGAGGGAATGCAAAACCTTCGTGTATGAGAATTACTTAAACGAACAGGTGACGTTAAAAACTTTAAAAAGCATGTTTGGTAATTGTTCTCAAGTACTTGAAGGGCTTTCCTGGGGAAGAGATTTATTCTGTGTCACTCCTGAGGACAATGACAGATCTTGAACCAACCCACTCCAGGAGTTATAGAGAGACAGATTTCAACTCTGAATGAACTAGAACTTAAAATTAGAATAATCTAAAAATGGGCTGCTTTGAAATTGAGTTTCCTGTATGAAGGCTAAGGATGGAAATGATGTGGGGGTACTGGAGAAAGCATTCATGCATTAGGCAGGATTTTGGACAACCTGACCCTTTAATTCTGTTCTAGTTTCAAGATTCCGTAAAATTATAAAAAAAAAAATGCATTATGTCAGAGCAGTATTTCTGATTAATCTAGCACGCATTTATTTATTTAAGTATTTTCTTTGTGTACTAGGTACAGTAAATCCAGAGAAAAAAGTAAAGTAGCCATTTCCTTCAAGGAGCTTGAAATCTACTATCATTTATTAAGAGATCTTTATGTACCGGGTTTTGTGTTAAGGGCTTTGGAAATCTTATTTTATTTGGTCCTGACAACAACCCTGTGAGGTAAGAGATATTATTATCATTCCCACTTTACAGTTGAAGAAACTGAGGCAGACAGAAGTTAATTGATTTGTCCAGGGTCACACAGCTAATCAGTATTTTAGGCCAGATTTGAAATCAGGTTTTCCTGACTCCAGGACCAACACTTTCGCTAGGGAGGATAGAACTTGTACCAAAATAAGGAAATGCAAAGTATATAGAATAATTTAATATATTTATATTTAATATATTGTGCAGTTAATATAATAATCAATAATATTAATAATGATATAATAATTTAATATATTCTAATATATAGAATATAGAATAATTTCAATAGGAATTTAGTGAATTCCCCTATAACACCAGGAGAAGAGAGTTTTAAGGAAAGAACTCATGTAGGAGAAAGTGATGCCTAAGCTGAGCCTTGGAAGAGGGTAGGGATCTCAAGATGGTTCTTGTACTAGGCCGGGGTGGGGAACCTGAGGCCTTGAGGACACATGTGGCCTCAAGTATGAAGTCAAAAGACTATACCTACCCCCAAGGACCTAGAGGGTCACACATGGCCTTGTGGTCGCAAATACTTCACCCTTGTACTAGGTCAGCACTAACCAGGCCAATCTGGTGGCCTAGATCTGAGAGCATAATGAAATGAAGCAATGATACTTCACTTAAAAGTTAACCTAATTTGGTCAGTCAGTAAATATTTATTAAGCGCCTTTTGTGCTCCAGGCACTTTGCTTAGCACTGAAAAGCCCAGGGTATGAAGACAGTTACTTAGCAATATTTGCAGGGTAGGAGGAGGGACATTTAGGAGCAGAGGAAAGAAAGCATTGAGGATAAAGTAGAGAGCGGTTTTCCTGTGCCTCTGTTGGTCCTGCAGCTGATCCAAGGCCTGAAGCCTGACAGAGAGGCTCCAGTCTCTTTTGTCCTGGCTGTTTTTGTGCCCAGGCTACCAGGAAGCTGTCAAAAAGCAGGAACTTTAGTTCCTTGAACCAATTAAATCTTAGCGGACTGTTTCATTTCCTTGTTAGTAAAAAACTAGTCTAACCTGCCTATATCAGGGCCTTGGGTTATTGCTCCTACCACAGCTTGATTTGAAATTTGGAGATAAGCTCTGAAATTATGATTACATAAGTGGTTGGGTTTTGTTTTTTTTTTTTTTTTTTAAGGAACTTCAACAATTTTGTTTATTTTTTGGCCAATAAAATAAGTGGCATTCTTTCTCCTCTGCAACTAAGACCTTGCAGATGGGACAGACAGAACCAGGCAGCAGCCTTTGTGACCAGAATTCCTGTTTTTGCCTTTGACATTTCTACTAATTCTAGACACCAAGGGAAGAGATCTGCCTACTGGAGGCAGAATGGTTTGCTTCAGTTCCATTCTCTGCCTTAGTGCAGACTACCGGATCCTCACTGAAGGTCTCAGGCAGACAACAGCTGAGCATCCTCGGAGGAGCTTCTTATTCCCAGGGTTATAATAAGGGGTGGGGAACCTGCCTTCTCGGGGCTGCAGGTGCCCCAGCCCTGGCTTATGATTATATCTTTAACAACAAACTTTTACTAAGTGCCTAGGGGTCACAGGGCACTAATTCTCTGGATGCACAATGAAGCTGTGACAAGAGATGGAAGGTAATGTACATACTGTCCTCCTTCACACTTCAAGACAAGGAATGATCTTGCCTAAAGATTTCCTTATTTTTCATCTAAAAGCTCGGTTAAAAAAAATATGTGCTCAATTCAGTTAGCTCAATGTAACTCATTATACATTCATTTGGAATTGAAAAGAAACAAATAAAAAAATTTAAAAAAAGAAACAAATCCTAGGACATGAAAAACAATACAATAAAGTTGTTATTGTGGTCAGTAATTTATATTGGTGTGTTATTAGTGTTATCATCTCATTGCCTGTAGTATATAGGAATAGTTATGCTCTCTCCAAATGTTGCAAATAACAACATTGGTTGGCTTTTGAACTTGGCTGATGAATAATTCACAGTGGTTTGTTTTCAAGACTCAGACTTGGGAAACCAGGGATGACCTACAGGAATATTATTCATCTAGTCTTAAAAATATCATGACTATGAGATGAAATTATCTTTGGAGATCTTATAGTCAAATAACTAGAGTCGTGTAGTTCTTTTTTTTTTTTAGTTCAATAGTTTTCTTAATTTTAATTTTATTAATCTC
This sequence comes from Pseudocheirus occidentalis, assembly GCA_028646575.1. Classification (NCBI taxonomy): domain Eukaryota; kingdom Metazoa; phylum Chordata; class Mammalia; order Diprotodontia; family Pseudocheiridae; genus Pseudocheirus; species Pseudocheirus occidentalis. Next base: position 2,715 of record JAQQSW010003236.1, on the reverse strand, counting down.
TCCTTTAGTTTTCAACATTTCTAATTTGGTATTTAATTGGGGATTAAAAAAATAATTTATTTGTTTACTTTTAGTTTACAAGATTCAGTTCCACAAGAAAACCGAGGCTGTAGAAGGTCAGATTTCCATACCACACAAGTGGTTGGAGGCAGAGCTGGGATAACCCTCCTGATTCCTGGCCCAATGCTCTTCAAGATAAGCTGGAACATTATTTGTAAAGCAGTCCTATGCTGAATAGAAATAATTCTGTGTCTCAGGACATCTTTTTCCCCCCCTCCTCGGGTGTTCTTTAGTGTCTGTCCTCTCTATTCTTTCTCTTTTTGACTAGTAATAATTACATTTCTAGCCAGAGATACAGCTTGGCTAACATGAGGGCTAGCCTCAGGGAAATTATTTGGTGAAAGGGAAAATGAAGGGTCTTGAATGTAGAATGAAAATCATTAGCCTTTGTTTCTTTGTGTTGGCTTTATCCTTTGGCCAGAATAGTGTTATTCTGTACTCAGCTCCACTTTGCTATCAGGAAAAACAGACATCAGCCAAAAGAAGCATTTTTTTAAAGGGAAATAATGCAATAAAGGGAAAACCATAAAGAATAAATAGAAGTGAAGAAATAATAATGCTATAATCTCTTTTGTCCATCAAAAAACAAACAAGAGCAAACTAGATGTACAAGTGGGCCACACAGCAAGGCAGCTGAGAAACGCAGGAGGGGACATGGAAAAGAAGAATGAGTAGTGATAGTCCTGGGGTGAGTGGGTGAGGGGGTGGGTGGGGTCACCAGAGTTCAGAGGAGACTAGTAGTTGAGCTAGGACTCTTAAGAGTTGCTGACAAGCTTATTTGCTAATGAGAGGTAGAACCAGGCTAATTTGGAACTGTGGTGGCAGAGTAGTGAACTGTGAGTAGGGAGCAAGATTCTAATCGTGGGATGTGTCATTATCTTATTTCTCTGAAGATATAAATGGTTTGTGCACTCTTGTGTATTCTGTAGGTGAAGGAGACGGTCAATGACCGGGGGGAAAATGGTCAAGCAAGTGTGGGACTGTATGTAAGGCCTATATTTATGGAGAGATATAATATTAGAACACTTAACTTTGCAGGAAATAATTTATAAATGTTGTTTGTTTTTCTAAGAGACAAGGCAAAGAAACCTCCCCCTCAGAAAACATCTACTTGGTGAAATAATCTTTCCCTAGGCTTGATTTAATTTATGTTTGTTTATGTTCATCTGAAGAATGTCATTAGCTTAGATTTTTTTTCATGTTAATTCTCTTCCTTATAACCTAATCTTAAATAAATCAGTTCATTTTCCTGGTCTTCATTTTTCTCATCCTTGAGATGGAGTGGGAGATGGAGAGGGGCGAGGACATGATAAGGTGATTGAGAGAGAAATCCCTTCCAGCTTGAAATCTCATGCTTTGAAAAAAGTGAAGCAGCGAAGCCAAACCTCCCAGGAAACCTCTTTGCCCTACAAAGGCTTTAAAACATCTACTATGTCCTGAGATGTAGACTTAAAAAGAAAGGCAAAACACAATCCCTTCGCTCATGGAGCTCCCAGTCTAATAGAGGAGACAGCATACCGATAACTATATACATAAGATTTTCAGGATAAGGGAGTAATCCAGAGGGGAGGCATTAAAATTATTATTATTATTGAAGAATAAAGGAGAGTACCCTATTCTATTGGAGGGCCATTTATAATGCATACAGGAGGGCCTTTATGAATGTTGATTTTTTAAAAATTTATTTTTGGAGAGTATCATGGCCAAAGCTGTTTCACAGTTCCAGTATTAAATACATGTATGAATGGCCTTCTTTTTCACGCATGGGTTAGCTGTAGTAGGAATTTTGAGATGAGCCATGATGTGTGGAAACCTTAGGAAAACTGTTGCTTCATTTTGTTTGCCATCTGATTCAGTACAAGGTATTCTATTGACATATAAAACTTCCTTATCATTAGTTTGTAGTAGTGATTTTAGATTCACTGATCTAGTTCTGAAAGGCGCTTCAGCAGCCATCTAGTATAGCCCTTCTCGATTTAAAGATGAAGAAACTGAGATTTAGCCTGATAATAAATGACTTGACCATGATCTCACACGGAATAAGCATCTGACATGAAGTTTGAACACAAGGCCTTTAACTCTAGAGCAAGCATTGTTAACCTAGGTGAATGAATTTTCTTTTTTTAGATATTGTAACAACTATTTCAGAATGATTGGTTTTCTTTGTAATCATATGTTTCATTTTATGCATTTGAAAACATTGTTCTGAGGAGGGCTCCACAGATTTCACCAGGCTACTGAAAAGGCCCATGATTCCCAAAAGGTAAACAATCTCTGCTCTAGGGACAACGCTCTTTTTCCCACTTTTTGATGCTACCTCCAAATGAAAGTGTCTTTTTTCTCCTATTAAAGGACTGTTTACCCCCACCACCTTTTTTCCTGTTAAGATGAATTAAAGTCTTTATCAGATTCCTGGTAAATGCCTGACAATATGCTGGTCCCTGTGAAAAATTCAGAAATTCAAATAGTTCTGCTTTATGTATAACAAGCATTTAATAAATATTTGTTGAATTTAATCGAATAAAAGTTGAGTGCCTGTCACATAGTAATTGCATAATATATACTTGTTAACTTCACAGATACTACTACTAACAACAATAATAGTAGCTAACACTTGCATAGTACTAGGAAGACCTGGGTATAGGTCGCCCTTGT
>JAQQSW010003235.1:0-14741 GCA_028646575.1 Pseudocheirus occidentalis | reverse complement strand
AGAGAGAGAGAGAGAGAGAGAGAGAGAGAGAGAGAGAGAGAGAGAGATGAACTCAAAGCTTGAGGAGAAGGCAGTGAAAATAAATAATTAAAAGTGAAAGGTTGCTCAACCAGGAGCAGTAAGTAGGCCAGTATTATTGGATGGATACATAAGTGGATGGGAGTAAACTGTAAGAGGACTAGGAAGGTACCAGGTTATGAAAGGCTTTAAAAGGAAAATAGAGAATTTCATATTTTATCCAGGAGGAAATAGGAAGCCGGTAGAGATCATTAAATAGGGCTGTATTTGTTGCGGATGCAATTAAGTGGGGAGATACTTTAGTCAGAAAAAGCATTCAGAAGTATTCTGAAATAGTCTTTATAATGAAGGGATGAAGCCTAGGGGTCATCCCCTTAGTGGGGGTGGGGGTGGGGGGCATGGCAGTATCCAAGAGAAGAGAAATAGAAGATTAATATGTTTAATAATTTCCATTTTAAAGTAGACATTCTAAGTATCCTAATGAGTCTAAGTCTTTTACCAAGGTCACACTGTAAATTTCATATCCTAAGGAGGTGAATGGTTAAGGTATACAACTGGAAAATTCCTGAGAGATTATTCAGCTCAACAACTTAATCTGAATGAGGAAATTTTAGGTACAGAGAATTTAAGTAAATTACCCAGTATTACACAAGTAGGTAGTAATCAGCAGAAACAGGAATCAAAATCCAGAAGTCTTCAGAAAATTCAATTGCCATAAGCTTTTTGGATAGGAGAAAAATAAGTGATAGCGATTTCTTTTCTAGTTGGTAAGCAATAATTTTTACTTTCTGCAAATGTTTCTTTGTAAGGCTATTTGAATGATTTAAGCCCCACAATTTTTCATTACAAAACCTCAGATCTTCTTCTTTAAACCTAGGCAATTCTATTTCTTTAACATACCCAGTTTCCAGGTTATATAAAGTCTGTTCTGTGGCATATAAAGATTTTTCTCTGAACTGTAGCTCTATTTTTCATAAACACTGAACTTTGTACAGTAATAAGAAATACTGTCTTTTAATTTTTTTCTAACATTCTTTTTTTTTAAGTTTCAGTTCCAAAATCTCTAACTCCCTTGATGATCCCCCCCCACATTTATTGAGAAGGTAAGCAATATGATACCAATGCAAAATAGAAATCTTTCTAGTTTTGCCAAGAGTTTTGTGGATTAGTGAATTCTTGTCCTTAAAACGTGGATCTTTGTGTTTATAAAGCACTAGATTACCATGGTCATTTATTTCTGTATTTTTGTTTTTTAGTCACATTGCCTAGCACATGTTGTTTTAATCATGTCTGCTTCTTCATGTCCTCTTTTGGGTTTTCTTGGCAAAGATAATGGAGTGGTTTGACATTTCTTTTTCCAAACCATTTTAGAGATAAGGAAACTGAGGCAAGCAGGGTTAAAGGAATTGCCCAGGGTCACAAAGCTTATGAATGTCTGAGGCCATGTTTTACCTCTCAAAGTCTAGTCTTCCTGATTCTGGGCCCCACACTAAATCCACTTCCTCAACTAAGTGCCCTTATTTTTGTGTATTGTAGAGATAGACAGATAAAGACTGTTTCTATATATTGTGTATCTAAACTATTCCACTGATCCACCACTACATTTCTTATCCATTATCGGACTCTGTTTTAAGGTTTGCTATTTTCATTTTTTTGCACTTTTTTATTTAGGAAGTTTTAATTTTTTATTAATTTATTTTTAGTTTTCAACATTCACTTCCTCAAAATTTTGTGTTCCAAATTTTCTCTGCCACTCTCCCCTCCTCCCACCCCAAGATAGCATGCATTCTGATTATTCCTTCCCCCAAACTGCCCTTCCTTCTTTCACACACACACACACACACACACACACACACACACACACACACACACACACACACACACCCTTTATCTTATCCCCTTTCCTTCTGTTTTCTTGTAGGGCAAGACATGTCTAGGCCCCATAATGTGTATCTCTTATTTCCTAGTTACATGTAAAAACAATTTTCAGCATTTGTTCTTAAAACCTTGAAACTAGCTATAGTGCTATTCATCCTACCCTGCCCACCATTTAATCTGTTTTCTACTTTGACCTTATCCCTCCTCAAAAGTTTTTGCTTGCTTGAGAGTGCCATAGAATAACCTAGCATAGACTTAGTCTGTGTCAGACTTGCTCTGTCCCACTTGCCCAATTCAAGGGTCACAGATACCTAGGCTCCTTAAGAGCCTAATATGTACCCAATATGGTGAACTTTTAATGAACTTTTTAATGACTTTACTTTCCTTGGCTGAGCGAAAACTTGAGTTGAATTCATTTTTGCAGGACATGGCATATTGGTATTTTGGGGTCCAGAGCAACCCCTGACCCTAACTACGTCATTTTTATGGTTCCCTGACACTGAAAACACTGTTAATTTCAAGCTCTTCTCCAGAAGGACTGGAAGAACAATGAGTCAGATTATTGATTATAAGGGAGCTTAAAAAGAAGAAACACTTGGTGAGGGAGTCCAGTTCTGCATGTGGAGACTGCTATATGCAGCAGGTGCTTCATGAATGCATGTAGACGGGGCGGCTAGGTCCCTTGTAAAGTGGAAGGGCTACTTTGAGGAATAGAATACTTGGGTACCAGAAGAGAACATAGAGAGCCCTGACTTCAGTGAGTTCTTAAAATCCCAGAAAACAGTTTATGAGACAGATGAACCCAAGGAAAGCAAAGGCATAAGAGATAAGAGCAAAACAAAAAGCAAAAAAAAAAAAAAAGTCCAAAAAGCCAGAGGATTTGGCCCAAGATTTTGAGGCTGAAAAGATTATTGGTGATGAAAAAAAAAAAAACAGTGAGGGACTGAAGTTCCTGGTGAAATGGAAAAAACAGTGATAAAACTGACCTTGTTCCTGCCAAGGACACCAATATCAAGTGGCCCCAGATGGTCATTAGCTTTTATGAGGAGAGACTGATGCCAGTGGACTAGAGTGGTAATCAGAACTAATTCTATCTTCAACCAGTCTCTAGGTTGCTATACTAGGCAATGGATTTGAAATAGATTAGGGAAGGAGAAAGAGACTGTGCTTGTCTTTGGCCAAAAAGGTGGCTTTAGATGTCCTTAGACAAAAGAGCTGGTGATCTGCTTTTATCCTGTGACAGTGCAAGCACATTAAACATCATCTTTCCCTGTAGGAATGTAAACAGTTCAACTTTAAAAAGCCCTTTATAATTTCCCTTTCCTGCTTACCTTGTCATGCTTCTGTTGAAGCTTATATTTGAAAGTCAATTTTTCTATTCAGCTCTGTTTTTTTTTTATCAAAAATGTTTGAAAGTCCTCTATTTCACTGAAAACCTTTTTTTTTTCTCTGAAGGATCATGCTCATTTTTGCTGGATAGATGATTATTGATTTTAATCCTAGATCCCTTGACCTCCAGAATATCATATTACAAGCCCTCTGATGCCCTTGCTGTAGCAGGTGCTAGATCTTGTGTTCTCCTGATTGTATTTCTACAGTACTCAAATTATTTCCTTCTGGATGCTTTGAATATTTTTCCTTGATCTGGGAACTTTGGAATTTAGCTACAATATTCCTAGGAATTTTCCTTTTGGGATCTCTTTCAGGAGGTGATTAGTGGATTGTTTCAATTTATATTTTACACTCTGATTCTAGAATATCATGTCAGTTTTCCTTGATAATTTCTTGAAAGACAATGTCTAGGTTCTTTTTGTTATCATGGTTTTTAGGCAGTCCAATACTTATTAAATTCTCTCTCTTGGATCTATTTCCCAAGTCAGTCATTTTTCCAATGAGATATTTCACAATGTTTTCAATTTTTTTCATTCTTTTGTTTTTATTTTTTAATTTATTGATTTCTCATTGAGTTATTAGCTTCAATTTCCTCCATTCTAATTTATAAGGAGTTATTTTCTTTAGTAAGCTTTCGGACCTCCTCTTACATTTGGCCAATTCTGCTTTTTAATTCATTTTTTCTCTTCTTTGTCTTTTTGGACCTTTTTTGCTGTTTGTTTTAGTCTATTTTTAAAGAAATGATTTTCTTCAGTATTTCTTGGTGTCTCCTGATTATCACTTTTTAACATAGTTTGAAGTCTGGCGATGAGAGACCACTTTCTTTATTTAATTTTTCATATATTCCCTTGTTATTCTTGACCTTTTGTCCTTCCATGAGAATATTTTTTTCCTATATCCACAAAATAATTATTTAGGATTTTGATTGCTATGTCATTGAACAAGTAAATTAATATAGGCACCATCATCGTTTTTATTATATGGGTTCAGCATTCAATATTTTTCCAATTCTTTAGATCATTATGTGCGTGAAAAGTGTTTGCTGATTGTTTTCATATTGATCTTTGGTATATCTTTGCAGGTTCACTTTTAAGTCATTTATACTTTCTACAAACATTTTAAATGGAATTCCTTTTTCTCTCACTTCCTGCTAAATGTTGTTGGTAATATAAAGAAATGTGAATAATTTATGTGAGTTTATTTTATATCCTGATATTTTACTAAATTTGTTGATTGTTTTGACTATTTTTTAAAATTGATTTTCTCACATGCTCTAAGTCAGCAGTTCTCAACCTGTGGTTTATATTCAATTTGTAGCAATGGAAATACATCCTGCATATCAGATAGATTCATAACAGTAGCAAAATTACATTTATGAAATAGCAACAAAAATAATTTTATGGTTGGGGGTCACCACAATATGAGGACCTGTATTAAAGGGTTGCAGCATTAGGAAGGTTGAGAACCACTTAGTCTAAGTGTATATCATGTCATTTGCAAAAGGTGGTAATTTTGTTTCTTTGTAGTTTATTCTTATTCCTTCATTTTTTACCCTTGCTTTACAGCAATTACAGTCATTTTAGTATAATATTGAGTAATTATGTTGATAATGGACATCCTTGCTTCATCCCTGATCCCATTTGGAAGGCTTCTAATTTATTGTCATTATACATTATGCTTCTTTAGTTTTAGAATGATGCTATTTGTTATTTTAACAAAAACTTCATTTGTTCTATTTCTTAAGAGGAATGGGTTAAATAAATGGGTTATATTTGGTTAAAAATTTTTCTGTATTTATTGCTATAATTATCATGTTTTTTTTTCTGTTTAGTTTTCATTATTGATTTAGTCAGCTATGCTTACAATTTTCCTAATCTTGAACGAGGGATGTATTCTTTGTATAAATTCCACTTAGTGCAGTGGCTAGATGGCACAGTGACTAGAGCACTCACCCTGGAGTCAGGAGTACCTAAGTTCAAATCCGGCCTCAGACACTTAATACAAAAAACTAGCCGTGTGACCTTGGGCAAGTCACTTAACCCCAACTGCCCTCCAAAAAGCAAAAAGAAAAAAAAATAAATTCCACCTAGTCTTGATATATGATCTTTTGATATATTTCTTTAATCTCTTTGCTAGTGTTTTATTTATTTATATTTTTAAAAATCAATATTCATTAGGGAAATAGGTAGATTTCACCTGTGAATTTGTTTTGTCCTTTTTTTTTTTCCCTGCTGAGGGAGCTCAATTACAGCTTGTTTGATTTCTTCTTTTAAAATAGGGTTATTTAAGTATTCTGTTTTCTCTTCTGGTAATCTGCACAATTCATTTAAAAATATTCATTCATTTCGTTAAAATTGTTAGTTTATTGGTGTGAAGTTTTTCAAAGTAGCTCCTAGTATCTACTTTAGTGTAACCTTCTTTGTGGTAAATTCATCCTCATTTTTGATACAAGTAATTCAGTTTTCTTCTTTTTTATTTTTTTTTAAATTGAATAAATCAATCATTTACCAAATTATTGGGTAGAATGCTTGGCCTGAATTCAGGAAGATCTGAGTTCAGATCTGGCCTCAGACACTTACTAGCTCTGAGACCCTGTGCTAGAAACACTCTTAGACTATACTTCCTTATCTGTAAAATGAATTGGAGAAAGAAATGGAAAATCACTCTAATATCTTTGGGGGGAAAGTGGGTGTCACAAAGAGTCAGACACAAGTGTACAACAACAGCAACAATATTATTTTGTTTTATCTGAGACCATCATTGATACTCCTGTTTGTTCGTTTGATTTTTTTTTTAATTTCAGTTTAAGCATGAGAGATCCTGCTTCAGGCCCTTATTTTAATGCTGAGTGTGTCTTTTTTATTCAAGTGTGCTACTTGTGAACCACATATTGCTAGATTCTTGTTTCTAATCCATTTTGTTATCTTCTTTCAAATTTTTTGAGGCGGATGAATCTATGCTATTCACATTTGCAGTTATAACTGCTAATTGTGCATTTCTCTTTTTCCAACTCTCTTTTTTATCCTTTTCTGTCTCATTTTTTTTTACTCTATCCCTCTTCAAAAGTTGTTTTTCTTCAGACTACTGCTTCCCTTAATCTGCCTTTTCTCTTTTTACCTTTCCTTTTCTAAGCCACTTCCTTTCACAAATCCTAGTTGAGTAAAATGGATTTCTATGTCCAATTGAATGTGTTTGGATTTTGATCCAGTTTAGATGAGAGTGGTTTTCAAGTGTTGCTCTCTACCCTAATTCCCTCAATTTTAAAAATTCTTCCTTAAATGCAGCCTTTAGATGAGATAATTTCCCCATTCTTCTTTAGTTGACTAATACCTCCCTCTTTCTTATGTTCTTTTTTTCTTTTGAGATCATTCTAGTGATCTCACTCCTTTATCTCCTGCATAAGTAGACTCACTCCTTTATCTCCTGCATAAGTATACTCCTTCTAGCTATCACAATAATGTATTTTTTTAATGTTACATGTATTTTCTTCCCATTTGGGAAGTTAAACAATGTAAGATTATTAAGTTCTTCATGATTTCTCACTTATTTCTACATTTTTATGTATCTCTCAAGTCTGTTTCCTTGGGGTTGATTCTCAATCCAAAATGAGTACAAGTATTAAAGAATCTATCCATACTGTTTCAGCTGAGCGTCAGAGGATATACTGAGTGCACATTCATCTGCAAACAAAAAATTGTGCACCAACTCTCCCTCCACTTTAATCTTTGTTTGTGGTTTTTTTCAAGTTAAGCAATTTAACATAACTGTGGTATCTGACCTTGATGCTGTATTGTCCTCCTTGGAGGCATCCAAAACATCATTGAAAATATCACATTAAAAAGTATGCAAGGAAGCACAAAGTCCTGCACTCCATTGGTGATTGGCAAAGTATAAGACTGCTGTCCATTATCCAGACCCTATGCAAGTACATCATTGTGAAACTGGTGCACAATACTTATAAACTCCTCTAGGCAACTAAATTTTGCTGTGATCTTACACAAGTCCTCGTGACAGACAACATCAAAGGCCTTGGTCAGATCAACAAACTTTGTGCCCAGATCTCTGTTCTGCTCCTGGCATTTCTCTTAGAGCTGTCAGGCAGTAAACACCAAATCAACCAATTCCTCTACCTTTTCTGATGCCATACTGGTTCTCAGGTAGATGACCATTCTCCAGCTGAAGGATTAACCTATTAAGAAGGACTTTGGCAAGAATCTTGACAATGACTAAGAGACCAAACAGTGACTAAGAGAGCCTCTTATGATTGTTGCAGAACAATTTATTTCCTTTTTCCTTATACAGATGGACAGTATAGACATCCTTGAACTCCTGGTGAATAGCCTGCTCTTTCTAGATAATCCAGAAGATTTCAGTAGTCTTTTGTATGAGCACTAGACCACCTTCCTTATAAATCTCAGATAGAATGAAATCAATACCAGGTGCTTTGCCACGGAAGAGGAATCTAATGGCATCCAAAACCCCTTATTCTGTGGAAATTCAGCTAGAAAGGAATAAACTTCAACCTGAGGTATAGGGTTAATGACTTCAGCACTTGTTGATGACAAGCTGTTAAGAATCCTATGGGAATGTTCAGCCTAACTGTCCAGGATCATGTCATTATCACTAATCAATATGGCTTTATCAGCACTAAATAGTTGAGATGCACCATAGGTATTTGGGTCAGAAATAGCCTTTAGGGTATCATAAAAGTGGCTTGGATTTTTATTATCAGCATAAAATTGAATTTCTTCTCCCTTCTTACTGAGCCAAGACCCCTACATCTCTCTAAGCTTTGCTTATACTTTATTTTTAATAAAGTTAAACACTGCCTTCTTAGAGATGGACAGACTGTTCTGCTGGTAAACTCTATAGAGTCATTTTTTTGTTTTGTTTTGTTTACCAGCTTCTGAATTTCCTCATCATTTCTGTCAAACCAATATTGATGTTCATGAGTGTTCTGGCCCAGATTAGTGAATGTACTGCTATACACTAAATCTCTGAAAACTGCCAATTCCTTTTCTGCTCCACTTTTCCCAGCCATGTTTTGGCTCAGCTTTCCCTCCAAATTAGTAACAAACTATTCATGCAAGGAGGAGTGCACTCATCAGTTGACTTGAAGTCTTCTGGTAGTCTTTTTGCCTTGGAACCACTGCTTTTGTTGAATGCAAATGTTAAGCTTGGAAAGGACTCTGCATCACACATCACCTCATTACTTTCAAATTCTATCTGTCTCTTCATCTTACATTGACAGTTTATTAAATGCCACTGCTTGCTGAGAGGATGCATTCATGGTGCTCGGTTGCAATTAGGTAAGGGGAAAACAGGGTTATCGATGAGAAAGCCATAGGACACATAATTCTTCAATAGTAAGTGACCATTGATGTTGTTGTTTCTATCTCCATTCTTCCCAATAAATTCCTGCCATGTCTGATAGTCCCTGCTTACTTTTCCATTAAAATCTCCTAGAATTACAAGCTTATCCTCTTTTGGAACATTGAATACGAGAGTCTCTAAGTCTTCAAAATATTTTTCTTTGACCTCATCAGGGTTCATCATGGGAGAGCAAATGCACATCAGATAGGGCATCCCACTTTCCTACAATTCACAGTTTCATTGACATGAGCTTGTCCTTCCCTCTTTTGGTAGGCGTACAAGCTTATTGACTAGATTGAATTTGCCTGTGGAGCCTATACCAGTTTTACTGTTCCTTATCATGTCACCACTCCAGAAAAATGTGCATCTAGCTCTAAGTTCAATAACTGGACTTCATTTGCCAGTCTTCCTTCACTCAAGGCTGTTATTTAGATGTAACAACTGCTATGTTCTCTCACAAAAGATGTTTGTCTTTTAGGTTACTCAAGTTTGTGTCATTCTAAAATGCATGCAAACATTCCACATGCCAATATGGTGGAATCAACTTCACAAAATGTGTGTGTGTGTGTGTGTGTGTGTTTCAACCATAGGGAAACTGTGGTAAGCAGGCCAATTAGGTTAGGTGAACTAATAAGTTTTAGGGCACCTTTTATAGCCTCTTCCTCATGCCAGGAAATGAGCAATGTGGACCTTAAAGAAGGCTGCTAAAACCCCCAGGGGGCTGCCTAATTCCACTACTGCTTTGGTCTAGTGATAAGATGTCCCTATGTCCTAAATTACCTTTGGTAGGGTTATGACTACAAATCCTAGTATATCTAGCTCTGCTGCTTCATCACTTGTCCATCACCACAGAACTTTGAGGTAGGAAAAAATGGTAAAACAATATGGGAGATATCGCCAGTTAATGCATAAACTGGATTAAAGTGAGGCTGAGTTGTGCGAAGTTATTGGCTTCACTCTCTCTTCCAAGAGTCATTGAAGTTCATTGATAAGACAAAAGTCCAGATGAATGGCAATGATTTGGAATAAGATGGACCATTGGCATCTTTGATGTCTAACCAAGCTCTAAGCAATCCATAGAACCTGCTTCAATACCTTCATAGCCCTTTGGAACAAATTGTTGAAATACACCTATTCCATGTTTGGGGTAGACACTTTCGTAACTCACTATTGTCTTTGAGGACTCTTGGTTACCTTCAGCGTGGTTTAACCCATCTGCCAAAATGATTTACTGGGTTGTGATTGCTATGGATGCTACAGCTTTTTGGAGCCACAGTTGAGAGTTTGGTGGAAGGTGAATATCAAAGGTTAAAAGTAGCCCTGAAAAAAGGGTTCAGCAGTCTTCATATCAGTGGTATAAGTCTTCTCTGAACACCCATACACTCCAAATTTACACAAGTAATCTTGCATAAATCCTGACTGTGGATTGTTGACCTTTGAATAATTTCTTCCCAACTACTTGTAATAGTTTGTCCTTGACCTGGGAACTAAAGGTGGAAGTTGTGAAATATCACTGTCCCAGGTTTCTAGATTTATTTTCCCTGCTGTTTTCATAACTAGTTGTGGTAGGGATTCAGCTCTGGAACTGTGACCCAGAACTGAGTAATGGACAATGAATTGTACCCTGTTGTGTCCCCAGAGGTAGCACAAGGGTCCCCTATAATCTCTTTCTGACTAGCTGTTCAACCCTCTTACTATCATTGGGTGATGAGTGCTCCTAGTATAGCTTTGGTCTCCAGCACCTACATCTGGTGTCACTGTAAGACTGAGTTAAAGACAAGCCCTCACTCCAATGTTACAGACCTACTTCTGACCTCATGCATTCTCTTGGGCTTGAAAAACTGTCTCACTGACATTTTGCTGTTTATGCTATTTTCAATTTTTTGACAAATTATTTAAAAACCATTTAGCTCAGAATTGGGTAAGGGCTAGTCTAGAATGCTTCCCTACTCTCTCATCTTGGCTCAGTCTCCAATTCTTTTTTCTAAATTCATTCTCCTTATCAAAAGTCTGATAGGATTTTCTTTAAATTTGCCATGGACCTGAACCAAAACTGGGAGAAGGAAAAGGGAAGGTATATTTATTAAATGCCCACTAAGATATAAAACCATTTACGTACATCATCTAATTTGATCCATACAACCTTCTGTTCCAGGTGTTACTGTTATCCTAGTTTTATAGGCAAGGAAAATAAAGCAGGAAGAGATTAGCTGGCTTCACCAGGGTCACACAGCTAGTATAATTCTGAGATTGTATTTGAACGCACATCTTTCTGACTCCAGGCCAAAGTTTCTAACCATTGTGCCACCTTGTTACCTCTAAAATGTCCCCCAAATTGAACTAATTCCAGTCTTCATAAATTTCCATGATGTTTCACAAGAATTAAATGAATGACAGAAAGCTTTTCTTAGTGGATGAGAGCATTCGAATTACACTGTCCAATGACTTTTGTATTTAGGAGAAACAGCAATAATTATCTCCCATTTTTAAAGGAACAGACTCTTTTGGAATGACTTTGTTCACAAGCTAAAGATTTTGTGTTCTATGCAATTTTGTAATTCCCTCTTCCCACATATTTGAGAAAAAAAATTAGGCTGGATAATTTGTAGATTCTTTTAATAGAAATTATAGTTCCAATCTATGCTTTGCTATTTCTCAGGCATTGGTTTCTTCCCCTTAAAAATTATGAAACCTTTTTTATCTTTCTTTTACCTTTGCTTTTTCATGGACTAGGAGGCAATGAATGCAAGTGAGATTCTTGAGAATCACTATGCTCTACTTAAAGCATAGCCTTTCAGTATATGGCAATATTATTACTCTAAGAAATATTTGAAGAAAGAAAATTCTTTGGGGAAAAAAAAGAATTGTTTAAATACCCTTATAACATAATGGGAAATAAAATTCTTAAAATTTAGGTTGTGTTTTGCTTAATTAGATTCCACTTGAGATCTTCCCTGGGATTGGAGTCTAGATGACCTTAGTTGAAACCTCATCTCAGAAAACTGCTAGTTGAATTATGGTGCATGAATCACTTAATGGTTCTGTGACTCTGTTTCTTGATCTGTAAAATGAGACCGGGGGACCCAATGGCATCTAAGCTTGCTTCCAGCTCTAAATCTACAAAATAATGAAATTGTATTTGTAAAGCACTTAGCACAGTATCTGGAATGTTGCAGGCCCTTAATAAGTAATAATAATAAATAAGCTTATTTCCTCCTTCCTTCCAAGGTATGGTCCTCTGATCTCCAGCATGTTCTACAAAAGAAACTGAAATTTTCACATCTGCCAAGTAAAATTAGAAAACAAAATAAACAAACAAGCAAAAAATGTTCCACATTACAGAATTTACTCTTTGTTCTTTTCTGTCTCTAATCTTTATAAATCTGTAATTTAAATTAAAATCTGAACATTATGAATAGGATTGTGTACTTTCTTTTATCTCTATGAAATACGTTGTTTGAAAGACAGGAAGGTTGCTGAAGTAGCAACTTGGTGATACTAGACTTTTTGGTACCAGAATTCTTGATTTCCTATTTTGTTTTTCACATAAATTAAACATGATGCCTGTGAGAGGGTGGGATAAATAGATTTTAGAATCCAGGAGAATTGTGGAGGAAAACAGATAGTAGATTAGTAGATGGAAAGAAGAGGTAAGAGAGAGGAAAAGAAAAGGAGAAAAGGGAAGGGGAGGAGAAGAAGAAAAGAGATAGGTGTGGGGATGGAAAGGGACCATTACATATATATATATATATATTCTTTCATTGATGTTTAAATCATGCCATGAAAGTAATTTTTCAATGTCATTTTGGTCCTTTAAATTGATTTCAATGTAAATTTGGCAATAAACTGCATGGGATGCTAATAAAACATTTTAGTTCTAAATATATATTTAGGAGCAAATAAGCAATATGCCAAAGGCATCCTATTGCATAGTAAAAAGAGCACTAGACTTGGAATAAGATTTGGTTTTAATCTTGGCTCTGCTACTTATTACCTTAAGCAAATTATTGCATATCACTGGACCTCTGTTTTCTCGTCTGGAAATGGAAGCGAGTGAACTAGAAATCCCTCTAAGGACCCTTTGCGCTCCAAGTCACATAATCCTAAGAATTTAGTAATTAATTTCTGACTCTGTATGTACACACAATAATTTTACTGCTTACCTCAAAATGGTTCTTTCCTAGAAAGTTCTTGTGGGCAGCTAGGTGGCGCAGTGAGTAGAGCACCGGCCCTGGAGTCAGGAGTACCTGAGTTCAAATCCGGCCTCAGACACTTAACACAAAAACTAGCCATGTGACCTTGGGCAAGTCACTTAACCCCAACTGCCCTCCAAAAAGCAAAAAAAAAAAAAAGTTCTTGTAACTTGAATATAGACAGAGTAGAGTTGTCAGTGCTAGCAGATGAAGCATGATGATTACTCCAAATTTAGTATTTTTCTGCTTTACTCTCTGTCTCTCCAAAGGGGCATTTTTCATGATAATAAAATAATGTAAGCATTTAAGTCAGTTAAAGAAATCAGACATCAGTCAGTGATTTTTATCAGTCAAATCAGTTGTTTTACTAGATCAATCCACCATATCTGTCAAAGTAGTTAATCTAGTAACCTCTCACAGATACAGCCTAAGGCATTTGTAAAGGACTGCTGTGAGTCCCACCAGGAGGACTGTACTGCATACTGAATTCCCACATCGTGGAACCCTGAGTTTTCATTCATTGATTCACTAATTTATCACAAACTGTCCAAATGTTTAAATTCCTTGAGAACAGAGAAAATGAGTCACAACAATCTTATCTGACCTCCCACCAGGCACTGTTTCTTCTTCTATTCCACGCATAGGAGATCAATAGACTAAATAGGAAGAATAATGCATAAATATTAGAAGACATGTCATATGTGGAATATGGATATTAGAAGGTAAGGCATGTATAAAATAGTTGAATAATTGAGATTCTCATCTGTCTAATATTAAGTATGCTATTTCGCAGATTCATGACCATCAATTTTGGAAACTTTTGAAGCAGGACTAAATGACACAAGGGGAGGTGAGTATGAAACCTTCCCTCCAAACAACTCAAAACAACATTTTAAGAGATACATTTGGTAGGTGATATGCTTAAATGTGAGAGGTAAAGGCCTACCATTCAATTACCTTGTATTAAGGTAACAAAATCCTCAAGACAGTGGACCCTCTGAAAAGATACTTCAGAATCTAGTAGCACAGATACAAATTCAGGTGAAAAAGTGGAGATGTGTTAGGAAGGAGCTCATATGGAATATACACAAATCACCTGGCCATTTCATGTTTTAAATCATCATTCTTGTTAATTAGAGCCTAAGCTCAGTCAGTTTTTAGCTATTGAAGGAGGGCAAGTGGTGAACCCCCTCTCAATTTCAGTCTCCTGGACAAAGCTCTGATAATCCTGCTCTGATTAAAACTCTCCTAGATTGTGGGTTCCAGTGTTGTCTTGACAAGGTTGCCATTACCATCCCAATTTCCATAGTACTTTAGGGTTTATGAAGTTCTTTCCTCAGAGATGCCCCTGTGAAGTAGGTAAAGAAAGCATGATTAGACTTGCTTAAGCCTCCGGCTGCACTGTTGCTCACCTGAAATGCTGCAACATCTCTCCGTGGGCCGCAATGGCAGAACAGTCTGACCA
Source organism: Pseudocheirus occidentalis (assembly GCA_028646575.1). Lineage (NCBI taxonomy): Eukaryota > Metazoa > Chordata > Mammalia > Diprotodontia > Pseudocheiridae > Pseudocheirus > Pseudocheirus occidentalis. The sequence continues at coordinate 422 of JAQQSW010003235.1, read as the reverse complement.
GAATGTGAAGTACTACACGCTGGAGGAGATCCAGAAGCACAACCACAGCAAGAGCACCTGGCTCATCCTACACTACAAAATCTACAATATGACCAAATTCCTGGAGGAGCATCCTGGTGGGGAAGAAGTTCTGAGGGAACAAGTTGGAGGTGATGCAACTGAAAACTTTGAGGATGTTGGGCATTCCACAGATGCCTGAGAATTATCCAAGACATTTATCATTGGGGAACTTCATCCAGATGACAGACACAAAATACAGAAACCTTCAGATACTCTGATTACTACCATTGATAATAATAGCAGTTGGTGGACCAGTTGGGTGATCCCAGGAATCTCTGCACTTGTTGTGGCCTTGATGTATCGACTCTACATGTCAGAGTACTAATCACATTTTTTAAAAAGTCAATAAAAGAAGAGACTGA
>JAQQSW010003234.1:0-14741 GCA_028646575.1 Pseudocheirus occidentalis | reverse complement strand
TTCTCTTATTTGGTTTTCAAAGTCTTTTTAAAGTTGATCTATGGCTTGTAGGCAGTCTTAATGTTTCTTTGAAGCATTTGGTGTGGGAGTTCGGACTGTGTTGTCTTCCTCCTGTTCCATGCTTTGATCCTTTTTGTCCCCAAAAAAGCATTCTAGAGTTCAATTGCTGTTCTTACTTTGCTTCCTTTTCCTACTCATGTTGCCAGTAAATTATTTGTGTTTTTAGCTCTGTGGAACTCTGCTTCCAGGGGGGAAAGCTCTGTCCCAAATTTCTGGGGTTTTCACAGCTGCCAGAACTCTTAGACGGCTGTTTCAGCCCCTACCAACTTTGGCTCACTGTAAACGCACCCCAGGACCACCACCGAAGGCCACGATCTGGATCTAGGCTGCTCAAGACAAGATCACTTGGCCTCTGAATGATGGCTTTGCACCCCTTGCAATCTGCAGGCCAGGAGTGCTGAAGCAGCTGGGTTGGAGGTGGCTGCCACTTCTGCCACTTCTGCTGCTTCCTTGCCCTGGGGGCAGTTTGGCCAGAGTGCTTTTCTCCCCCAAATTTAGCTGAATTGCACTGACCTTTCACTTAGTCCTTATTTCTTCTGGCTTGATAAATCTGGAAACTGCCACAGCTGCTGCCAATTCACTCTCCTGAAGACTCCAGCTGTGGCTCCTCCTGACCACCCTGACGCCAGGTGGTAGTTTCAGGCTGGGTTGGTTTGGCTCCCAGCCTGCTGTGATGAGCTGCCTTCAGAGAGAGATGTGTTTTCTGTATTTCTGTGAGTTTTGGAGACCTAAAATTTGTTTAGAGTCCTATTTTATGGGTATTTGAGGCGGCTACGTGGGAGCCGTGAAACCTTGCTGCTTCTACACCACCATCTTGGTTCCGCCCCCCAAGGGATGATATTTTAAAAGGTGAAATTGAGAGGTGGGAGAGGAATATAATGAGAGGGGATGGGGAGAGACAGAGTGGGGTTATCTCATATAGAAGAGGCAAGAGATAACTGTTACAATGGAGGGGAAAAACAGGAAGGCAAAAGGGAATGGGTCAACCTTACTCTCATTGAATTTGGCTTAGGGAGGGAATGACATACACTCTAAACTGGGTATCTTGCCCTACAGGAGAGTAGGGTGGAAGGGGATGAAAGGGGAAATGATGAAGGGGAGGGCAGGTTGGGGTGGGAGGGTTGTTAGAAACACATACTTTTGTAAAGGGACAGGGACAAAGTAGAGAATAGAACAAGTGGGGGGTGCATAGAATGGAGGGAAATATAGTTAGTTTTTCACAATATGTCCATTTTGAATATGTTTTGTGTAACTACACATATACAACCTGTATTGAATCATTTGTCTTTCCAGTGTGGGTGGGTGATGAGGGAAGAAGGGAAAGAATCTAGAATTTAAAGTTTTAAAAATCAGATGTTTAAAAAATACACATGTAGTGGTGGTGGTGGTAGTAGTAGGAGTAGGAGTAGGAGTAGTAATAGTAATAGTAGAATTTACATGTAACTGGGAAATAAGATATTCAAGCACTGGAGTAGGGACATCCATTTTGCCTACCAGAAAGTCAGAGGGGTGATAGGGGAGGATATAGGAGAGAGCATATTGGGGGAGAGGGTATACAGTGGGATCGCTGTTTTGAGGTGGTGGGTAGGGGAAAGATGGGGAGAAAATTTGTAACTCAAAATTTTGTGAAAATGAATGATGTAAACTAAAAATAAGCAAAAGTTAATTTAAAAAAAGAAAACAGGGATTCTACGAGACAAGGAGAAGAGGGAATGACTTAGTGTCTGTCCTCTGTGATTTATACTGTTAGAACGTTGCCTGGGAAGACTAAGAAGATATGTGACCTACTCATGGTCAAACAGGTAGTATGTGTCAAAGTCAGGACTGGAAGGCTGGCTTGCTCTATCTCCATTATGCCAAGCTGTCTTTCAAGCATATTAAAACTGATAAATATTGATTTAGTGCATACTCTGTGCAAACCTCTATACTCACTCTTTAGAAGCAAAGACAACAAACATTAAGTGCCTGCTGGGTACAGAGAACTATGCTAGGCCTTGGAGAAGCTACAAAACTTTGACATGGTTCCTGCCATCAAGGAATTGATAATCTAATAGGGTTATGAGAGAACAAAATAGCTCTAATATACATATATTATATAAGTATGATAGTTATAAAATGTCATATGGAGTACCAGAGGAATCAAGAAAAAAAAACTCTTTCTGAAGGTGATAGCTTTTGAGTTGGATTTAAAAGGAAGGATGTGTGTTCAACAAGTGAAAAGAGGAAAAAAGGGTTTTCCATGCATGGAAAAATAGCCGGAGGAAAGGCATAATAGCAAGAGAATTCAGTGCATATTGGAAGAAGAGGGAAATAGGCAGAGAGTTATCCAATTCGACTACAGCATAAGAATGCAAGGGGTATGATGGGTGGTAGGGGTATGGGGGGCAGTGAAGGTGGTGGTATAGCATGAAATAAATATGGAAATGTAGGATGGAAAGGTAGTTAGGGAGAGTCTTGAATGCCAGACTGAAAAGCTTGAATTTTATTGGGGAGGTGATGAGGAGCCACTGATATTTTAAAGTACAAGGTTAAAAAGTAAATAAATCAAGAAACATTAATTAAGCACTTATGTGACAGGCACCATAGAAAATAATGTATCTGCCCTCAAGGAGCAATCGACTAACTAGGGAGGCAGAAAGTACACACATAAAAAAGATATTCAATATTATAAGTCTATATAAATTAAGTACCAAATGGATGGTACAGGGAGTATTAGGAATTCATAGAAGCAAGGTATTTCTACAGGCTAAGGTTGTCAGGGAAGACTTTAAAAAGGGGGGAATTAACTGAGACAGACATTGAAAGCCCTAAAGCCTTCAGATGGGAAGGGCAATGCTGCACATTTCAGGTGAGAAGAATGGCAGATATAAAAATATGAAAGTGGGAACATGTCAGGTACATGAAGAAATGATACATAAGTATAAATAGTGTGACTGGAGCAGAGAATTCACGTAGGACAGAAATCTTTAATGAAGTTAGAAAGGTAGGTTATAGACAGATTATGGGAGGATTTGCATGTCAGGTTAAGTAATTTGGAGTTTATCTTGTAGGTGATAGGGAGCCAATGAAGCTTTAGAAGATAATAAAGCATTACAATATTGTAATCATTAGTCCCAATAGTACTCAGAAGACTCAGCTTTCTGTGTTACTAAAGTAAAATATATGTTTAATATGTGAAAGCAACTACAAGGTATAAATGGACTTTAACTACTACATTATTCCTTTCTTTTATTGGAGATTGCTTAGTCTTAGTTGGGTATAACCATCTCTATGTTTTCAATGGGAGATGTTGGCTCTAAGATTCCATTACATAGGACCCTAGAAATCCTCTAGCTTGGTGTAAATTCAAGCACAAGCAGCTCTCCAGAGGACTGCTGCTGTGAATAGCTCTAAGGTTCTGATCACACAGTATTGTGAACTCTCTATTTATTCAACAGTAAACTAAAGCAAAACATTCACAGAAACCAAAGTACAGTATTCACAATGATATAACATAACAACTTATCACTACAGTGGCTACATAGTTTTAAACAAAAGATACCATTCAGTAAGTCCTTAAATCAATCATCCTTAAGGAGCAATCATCCTTAAGGAATACAAAATACAAAGTTCTCTCACCCCTAGGTCACAGTAAATCATGTTTTTTTTCAGCAGTACATGCCCGAGGAGAGGTCTTTTCATCTTAACCTTGAGGCTGGATCCCAAATTCCCTGGTTTCTTTTCCATGAGTCCCGCTCTTACCTGAATTCACACAACTGTCACCTGGATTCACTAGCAGGCAGCTCTCAGCTCCTTGTTCAGCTGCTTGTCCAACAACCCCATCATACAGCTAAACTCACCATGGTACATCTAGAATTTCAATTTGCAGTTTCTCTGATCTATTCCATTCAGTTCCCTTTTGTGCTGCTTAATTTCTTAAATACAATTCCAGACTACTATCTTCCTCCTTTTCAATTTCATGTCCTATTCATTGTTAACCTGTAGTATCTGATCAAGATATATGTACTGGGGAACTAGCTCAAAGACCATCCATCCAACTATGGTTCATAATTTATGCCTTCTAAATGTATACTATATTATAAAATACAATATAATATAATTAGACCTCCAGAGATCATGCCTAGGAGCTGCTAAGCTATAGCTAAGCCCTTCCTGGGAGCACATAGCCTCCTTTACAACCACTTCTCCTCCACAGCATTTTCCACATCTTGCTCTGAAAGTTGTAACAATATCAATATTACTATTACCTCTTGAAAGGATATGTTGTCAGTTGACTGACAATGTTCCGCTCATCTTATCGGTCACTTCCCATGCCATGACTCCCTTTCTTGGGCACTACTTCCCCCCATATGTGCTTTCTCTCCCTTTAAAAAAATGGCCTAGATATCCCAAGTCATTATACATCTCCACACCTTACCCTCCTAACCAGATGACTTCTTATATGGAGAAGGAGTCCCACACCTTCTCTGCTGTAGTATATGGTAGTATTTTTAGAGGGTATCCTTTCTATGCTAAAGTGAGTCTTCTTTTTTAACTGTTTGGAAGAGAAAGACTAGGTCTAATGATACATGCCCGTTCCTACTCCTGAGGAGGCTGAGGGTGGTGGATTGCAATAGCTCAGTAATTCTCAGCTTCAGTAAGGCTATAATTGATAGGGTATCTGCACAAAGATGGTGAGCCTGGTATAGGGGGTATGGAGAAGGGGGTGCTGCCTAAAGAGTGCCAAACTAGTAGAGGTTGGAAATGGAACAAGTTAAAGTTTCCCTGCTGATTAGCAGTATGATAAGACCTGTAAGCTGGCCACTGCCCTTCCAGCCTGGATGAGTCAAGTGTCTAGTGAGACCCAGTCTATGGAAAGAAAAGAAGGAAGAGAGAAAAGAAGGAAGGAAGGAAGGAAGGAAGGAAGGAAGGAAGGAAGGAAGGAAGGAAGGAAGGAAGGAAGGAAGGAAGGAAGGAAAGAAGGAAGGAAGGAAACAGAGAGATGGAGGGCGGGAAAAGGGAGAGAGGGAAGAAAGGAAGAAGGCAGAGAAACAAAGAAAAGAGAGAAAGAGGGAGAGAGAAAGAAGGAAAGAAAGAAAGAGGAAGGAAGAAAGAAAGGAAGAATGAAGGAAGGAAGAGAAAGTTCCTTGAAGGAAAGCATTTGTTTTCATAGCAATTGAGACCCAGTAAACATTAAATATATTTCCATTCACTATAACATGATATCAAAGTGATTTATAAATATGCCTTTTATTTATTGTGAGGTTCCTTTACAAGATATTGAGGGAGAGAATGTGAGAGAGAGAGAGAGAGAGAGAGAGAGAGAGAGAGAGAGAGAGAGAGAGAGAGAGAGAGAGAGAGAAACTGCCTTTCTGTCCAGGAAACCACTGTGAGCAGAGCTGCTGCTGCCCTGTTGATGTATCTGCTCTAGCTTTCCCATTTAGCATCACAAGGAGACCTGTGGTACCAAGCCCACCATCTTGAAGGGTGGGAACTCATTTCATTACAACAGACTGGTCTTCTGGAAGGCTGTCTTGGCACTTAGGCTACAGCAAATGGTAATACTGAAAGGAAGGGAAGGTTAGAAGATTGGATGACAAGGATGTGGTGGTGCTAAAATAAAAAGGTCAAAAGTCAAAACATTTATGTAGTTCCTACTGTATACCAAGCACGATGTTAAGCACTTGATACATATCTCATCTGATGTTCACAACACCCTCGTAAGGAAGAGGCTGTTATCTTTGTTTAATTATTAAGGAAATTAAGACAAATAAAGACTAAGTGACTTGCCCAGGGTCACACAGTTAGTAAGTATCTCAGGCTGGACATTCAACAGCATCCATTACCTGCAAGAATATATACCACAAAGATCTTTGTGTTGCTTCCACCCCATGGGACAGTGCCATCTTCTATAGCCAAAAACCAGTTGTGAAAGAGCAAGCTGATCTCTATGTCTCACTTAGTGTCATCTTCCCTGACCCTTCACCAATTTTGGTTGAAAAGGTATATATCTTACCTTTCCGGGGAGATGAGGGGGAGGGGGGCAGGTAGGAGGAGGGGTGAAGGGATCAGGAAAGAAGAAAGGAAAGAAAGAAGGAAGGGAGTGAGGGGGATCTGCCCTATAGTAAAATCTATAACAAAAATGTTAATAAGTGCTGAGAGTTTGTCAGCCAACAAGTATTGATTAAATGCTTACTTTGTGTCAGACACTATTCTAAACCTTAGTGATATGTTCTTTATATGTTGTGAGGAAGGGTACAGATACAGATACAAATACAGATAGTCTTACATTTCTATTCTATAGCATGTCTTGCACATAACAGGCTTTCAGTATATGATAATAGTGGGTGTGGTGGGAGCTGGACTTGTTTTGAGTGGGCTGCAAGGAAGGGCTGGGGTTCTTTGTGCGGAGGAGCAGAAGTCCCAGGATGTCCAAATTGTCTCCTCCTCCTCTCCCTCTTCCTCCTTCTTCCTTTTGTCTTTGCACCTTTTGTCTACTTTCATAGAGGCCAACAGAAACATGCACTGGGGAGAAACAGGGGCAGGTGATCATTCCACTTCCTTGCTTCTTGAAGCTTAAAAAAAATCCCAGCCAAATGATAACTGATTTCAGAGAACATACCTGAGCTCCTCAGAGGGGAGTGGTAGGAGGAAGGGGGTGATAAGGGAAGAGAGACAGAAAAATAGGCTGAGGAGAGTAGTATTTCATATATCGTTTTTTTTTACTTTGAAGTAGATTTTTAAAAATTTGCTTATTTTTAATTTTCAACGTTCATTGCCACAAGATTTGGAGTTACAGGTTTTCTCCCCATCTTTCCCCTACCCCACACCTCAAAAATAGTGAGCCTACTGAATATCCCTTCCCCCAATCTGCTTTCTCTTATATCCTCACCCTTTCCCCCTCTTACTTTCTAGTAGGGAATGATGGATTTCTATACCCCAGTGCCTATATATCTTATTTCCAAGTTGCATGTAAAAAGACAAACTTTTTTTAAAGATTTGTTTTTAAAAGTCTGATTTCCAGATTCTTTCCCATCTTCCTTCCTCACCCACACGCAATGGGAAGATAAATAATTCAGTACAGGTTGAACATGTGTAGTTTATGCAAAACGTTTCCATAGTAAATATATTGTGAAAGACTAACTATATTTCCCTCCATCCTGTCCTGTCCCCCACTTATTCTGTTTTCTACTTTGACCCCATCCCTTTTCAAAAGTGTGTGCTTCTAACTACCCTCTCCCCCAGTATTCCCTCCCTTCTTTTATCCTCCTTCTTATCCCCTCCCCTCCAACTTTCCTGTAGGGTAAGATACCCAACTGAGTGTGTGTGTTATTGCCTCCTTAAGCCAAATTCAACTAGAGTAAGATTGACCCCTTCCCTTTCACCTTCCTGTTCTTCCCCTCCACTGTAACAGTTTTCTCTTGCCCTTTTATATGAGATTATTTACCCTATTCTATCTCTACCTATCTCCTTCTCTCATTATATTCCTCTCTCACCCCTTAATTTTATTTTTTTACAGATATCATCCCTTCCTATTCAACTGATCTTGTACTTTCTGTCTATGTATAATGTACACATGTACACATACATATATATACACATTCACATATGTATTTATATACACATACACCCTCCTATATAAAAATATATATGTATTTATACATACATACATACATACATACATACATATATTCCCTTCAACTATCCTCATACCGAGAAAAGTCTCATGAGTTACAATGATCATTTTTCCATATACGAATGTAAATAGTTCAACTTCAATAAGTTCCTTTGGGCTTAATTCCTGATTTCTCTCTGATCAGTTCACAGCTCCACCAACAGTGATTTAGTGTTCCAATTTTTCCACATCCCCTCCAAAATTTGTTGCTTTCCCCTTCAATCATTTTATCCAATCTAGTAAGTGTAAAATAAAATTTCAAGGCTGTTTTAATTTGAATTTCTCTAATCTATAATGATAAGGACATTATTTTCATATTGCTATAAATTATTTTGATTTCTTCATTGGAAAACCATTTATCAACTGGGGAAGACTCATATTCTTGCAGGTTTAATAAAGTTCTTCATATGTTTGAGATATGAGATCTTCAACTGAGAAATTGTCTTATACTATTTTTTCCAAATTTTCTGCCTTCCTTATTGTAATAATAATGAAATTTGAAGATCCTTTTATATTGCCATGTAATGTAAAGCTAACTATGAGCAGCTTTCCAGAGGACTGCTGCTGTGAAACAACTTTCAAGGTTCTGATTACATAGTCTAATGAACTCTCTATTTATTCAATAACAAATCAGAGCAAAATATTCACAGAAAATCAAGGTACAGCATTCACAATGTTACAACTTACCACAGAAAAATCAAATTCAGTAGTCAACATGTCACAACTCAACACTTATCATTAAAGTGGCCACACAGTTTTCAACAAAAATACAATCATTTAGCAATTTAATCATCCAGTCATCCTTAAGGAGGATTCCCTCTGTAAGGGACAGAAAGTACAAAATTCAAAGCCCTCCACCCATGGGGTGAAATTAAATTACAATTTCATCAGTCACTACTCAGTACCCTCTTAAGAAGTAGTGGAAAGTACAAAAGCCACCCACCCCTAGGTCACAAGTAAATCACAATTTCATCAGTCGCTACTCAGACAATTTCATCAGTCGATCATTACTCCGTACCCAAGGAGACGTCTTTTCATCTTGACTCAGGGCAGACTTTCAGTTTCCATGGTTCCTCTTCCGTGGTCCTAACTCCCACCCAAATCTAACCAACTGCCACCTGAGTTCAAAAGGCAGACATCTTCCAGTTCCTTGTCCAGCTCTCTGAGCAGTTCCCACTCCATGTTGAAGCTCACAGTGTCCATTCTGCCTCAAATCTCTCATAGTCTCTGTTCCTGGGAAGACCAGGCTTAACAAAGCCACAATAACATTCATACACATGAACAAAGTCACAACATTTGTACAAAGTACCAGGACCACAGTAATGCTTCCTCAGTCTTTGGCAACTCCAGCTGGCCCTTGGAAGTCTTGCCACCACAAATTCAAGTTTTGCCAACACAAGTCTGAGTTCTGTGTCAGTTCTCAGTACTCTTTTCTCTACTCAGTTCTTCTCAATTCCCAGTCCAATCTTCAGTCCAGCAGTAGCAGCCCAGTCCCCAGATGCTCACTGAGAGAAAATCTCAATCTCTCTCTCTCTCTCTCTCTCTCTCTCTCTCTCTCTCTCTCTCTCTCTCTCTCTCTCTCTCCAGCAGCAGCTGCACTGCCTTGACCATGTTTATCCCAAGAAGTTAAGAAGTTCTGTCTGTCTACTTTGTGCTCTTCCTTATATAGGTGTTAGCTCCTCCTTGTTTCCTTGTTTAGCCCCTTCCTGTTATGTCAGCAACAGGGGTTCATACCTCCTGTTTCTTTTACAGAGGCTTAATTTGATACTGGGTGCTAAGTACCTGTCAGCTTGGCAATTCTTCAAATTTCATTACTATTACACTTATCATCTTGGCTACATTGTTTTATTTGTAGAAAACTTTTTAAATTTAATGTAATTGAAATTATTCATTTTACACCTCACAATGCTATCTTTCTCATGTTTATTCATAGAGTGTTCACTTCTCCATAAGACTGATAATATGATCTATGTTCTTCAAAATTTATTGTCATTTTTCCCTTTATATCTCGGTCATATTTCCATTTTGACTTTATCTTGTGTAATGATATAAGATATTGTTGTATGGCCATTTTCTGCCAGATTACTTCCTAGATTTCCTGACAAGTTTTGCCAAATAATAAACTTTTATCCCCAAAGCTTAAGTCTTTGCACTGGTCAAATACCAGGTTACTATAGTTATTTGCTACTGTAAATTATATGTCTACTCTGTTCCACTGATCTACCTTTCCATTTCTTAGCCAGTACCAGATAGTTTTGATAGTAAGTACCTTATAATCTAGTTTAAGATGTGGTATTGCTGTACTTTCTTCCTGCATATATAGTTTTATTAATTACTTTGTTATTCTTGCCTTTTTCTTCTTCCAAATGACTTTGTTATTATTTTTCTGACTCAGTAAAATAACCCTTTGGTAATTTAATTGGGATGGCATTAAATATATAATTTAGGCAAAATTATCATCTTCACATTTACAAATATGAAGATGCCTACCCATGAACAACTAATATTTCTCCAATTATTTAAATCTGATTTTATTTAGATAAATTTTTTTTAGAATTTTGTTCATATAGTTCCTGGGTTTGTTTTGGCAGGTGTACTCACAGATATTTAATACTGTCTTGAGTTATTTTAAAGAGAGTATCTCTTATTCTCTTCTTACACGTTTTTATTAGTGATATATATGAATGCTGATAACTTATGTAGCTAACTTTACTTTATATCTTGCTACTTTGCTAAAATTATTGTTTCAACCATTTTTTTTAGTTGAGGCTTTAGGATTTTCCATATCACCATATTGTTTGCAAAAAGATATAGTTTTATTACCTCAATCCCTATTCTGATTCCTTCTATTTCTTTTTCTTCTCTTATTGCTATTGCTAGGACATCCAATACAATATTGAATAATATTTTGACAGTGGACATCTTTATTTAATACCTGATTGTATTGGGAAGGTGTCTAGCTTATCCCCACTACAAATAAACCTTGCTGATGTTTTTTTTTATCAATTTAAGGAAAAATCCATTTAAACATATACTTTGAAATGTTTTTGTTAATAGAAATGAGTGTTGTACTTTATCAAAAGTCTTTTCTGCATCTATTTATAAAATCACATTTTTGTTAATTTTAGTATTGATATAAACAATTATGTTGATATTTTTCTCTATGTTAAACCATCCCTGCATTCCTGGTATAAATCACACTTGGTCACAATGTACTATATTTGTAATATGTTGTTGTAATCTCCTAACTAGTATTTTATTTAGTATTTTTACATCCATATTCATTAATGAAATTAATTTGTAATTTTCTTTCTCTATTTTCACTCTTCCTGGTTTAGATATCAGTATCATATTTGTTTCATAAAAGGAGTTTAGTGAGATCCTTTCTTTGCCTATTGTTCCAAATAATTTATTAAATATTTGAATTAGTTTGGTCTTTAAATTCTTGATAGAGCTTACTTGTAAATCCATCTGATCCTGGTGTTTTCTTCTTAGGAAACTCACTTATGGCCTTTTTCTAAAATAGGTCCATTTAGATATTCTATTTCCTCTCTTGCTAATCTAGGCAGTTTGTATTTTTGTAAATATTTCTTGATTTTATTTAAATTGTTCAATTTATTGGCATATAATTGGGCAAAATAACACCTTATAATTGCTTTTATTTCACCTTTGTTAAAGGCATATTCACCCTTTGCATTTTTAATACTAATGATTTAATTTTATTCTTCTAAAAATCATATAAACCAATGGTTTATCTATTTTATTGTTTTTTATAAAAACCAATTTCTAGTTTTGTTTATTAATTCAATGGTTTTCTTACAATCAATTTTATTAATCTTACTTTAATTTTTATAGTTTCCACTAAGAGATGACAGCAATATATTACAAAGATTGTACATTGTGACCAAGTGTGATTTATACCAGGAATATAGGGATGTTTTATCATAGGGAAAAATATCAACATAATTGATTATATCAATACTAAAATTAACAATTAATTGAGGATTTTTAGTTTGTTCTTTTTTACTATTAAAAAAACTGTATACCAAATTCATTGGTCAGCTCTTTTTCTCCCCACCCTCCTAAATCTTAATTTACATGCCCTTCTAAAAGTCCTTCCCTTATCCTGTCCCCCAGCCCTTTTATTTCTTTATTAATTCAGAAGAATTTTATACCTTTCTAGATGTATATCTTGTCCCCTCTTTAACCCAGAGAGGAAGACTCCAGTGCTACAAGCTCTCCACACCTCTCTGCTTCCTCTGTATCAGTTGTTCCTTTCACATTTCATTTGGATGAGATAATTGCTCCTTTTTACCTTTTCCTACCTAGTTTTGTGTTTTAGAATCACCCCTGTCATATTCAGCTCAGCCACAATCTTTCTTCCAAACTACTCAAGTAATGATGACAGTCTTAAAAATGTTGAAAACATTTTTATATGTAAGAAATAAATAGTTAGACCTTATTGAACTCCTTATAATTAACCTTTAATGTTTACCATATATTTCTCTTGGATTTTATGTGTTGAATTTTCTGTTTAGTTCTGGTATTTTTGTCACAAATACCTGAAAGTCATTTAGTTCATAAAATGTTCATTTTGTTTCCATTCAGGATTGCACTCAACTTTTTTGGGTAAGTTATTTTTGGTCACACACCCAATTTTTTTTTTGCTTTTGTAATATAATGGTCCAAGACTTATGGTCTTTTAGAGTAGAAGCTTCTAGGTCTTGTGTAATACAGGTTGTATTCCCACAGCACTTAAATTGTATTTTTCTTTTTTGTAATATTTTCTCTGTCACCTGGGAGCTTTAAATTTTGGTGTGACATTCCCATAAATTGTTATCCTGGGATCAGTGATAATTGGTGGATTTTTTTCTGTTTCTATTCTATCTTTGTGTTTTAGAACTGTAGGGCAATTTTCCTTACTAATTTCTTGTAATATTGCATCAAGATTTTTTTTGTATCATAACTTTCAGGTAATCTAGTATTTTTTATTTTCTCTCCTACATATGTTATCTAGATTAGTTGTTTATCTAATGGGGAAAAAATACTATTTATTATTGTGGGAGGACCCACGAGATGTGGAAAGATACTAAGGGAAAAATTAATAAAAACTTTTTGAAAAATTTTGTGTCTATCATGTGGAGAAGGTTTCTGAAGCATAAAGTTTAAATTCCTTCTTCTATCCAACTCCTTTCTACTTTTTCAAAATTTTTTCTGTTTTATCTTTTTTATGCTAAACTACCTAACTCCAAGAACTATGAAGTTATGAGGAAATTTCATTTCTCATGTATGAATATGGTAAAGGATGATTACCTCTACCATTTTGATTTTCCCCTTTACGTAACTTCTCATTCTCCTATCTCCTCCCACAAAAGACATTTATTCACCTGTAGGGGTTCAGGGATTTAGTGCATGGTCATCATTTCAATACTTCTACCTCCATTGCCCCAACTCTTCCTTTAAATTTTTAGCCCTGGAGCCAATATGGCTGCATAGAAGTAGGAAAATGCCACAGCTTGCACATAGCTATCTCAAATACCCATAAAATACGACTCTAAACAAATTTTAGGGCTCCAAATCTCACAAAAAATACAGAAAACATATCTCCCACTGAAGGCAGCTCGGCAGAAAGGGCTCATCACAGTGCTGGGAGCCAAAACCAGCCCAGCCTGAAACCGCTACTTGGCCCCAGGGAAGCCAGGACGAGCTGCAGCTGGAGCCTTCAGGAGAGTGGATCAGTGGCAGCTGTGGCAGTTTCCAGATTTTTTTTTATCAAGCCAGAAGAAATAAGGACTAAGTGAAAAGTCAGTGGAACTCAGCTAAATTTGGGAGAGAAAAGCTGTCTGGCTGAACTGCCTTCAGGGCAAGGAAGCAGCAGAAGCAGTGGCCCTGCAGCCCCTCCACCTGGCTGCTTCAGAGCTTCCAGCCTGCAGACTGCAGGGGGTCAAGCAATCCTTCAGAGGCTAAGTGCTTTTGTGTTGAGTGGCCTAGATCCAGATTGTGGTCTTGGGTCGTGGTCCTGGGGTGTGTTCTCACTGAGCCAAAGCTGGTGGGGGCTGCAGCACCCTCCTAATAGCTCTGCCAGCTGCAGAAACCACAGAGATTTGGGACAGAGCTATCCCCTCTGGAAGCAGAGTTACACAGAGCTAAAAAGACAAGTAATTCACTGGCAACATGAGCAGGCAAAGGAAGCAAAGTAAGAATACCAATCAAACTCTAGAATCCTTTTTGGGGGACAAAAAGGATCAAAGCATGGAATGGGAGGAAGAGAACACAGACAGAACTCCCACACCAAAAGGTTCCAAGAAATATGAAGACAGCCTACAAGCCATAGATCAGCTTAAGAGGGATTTTGAAAATCAAATAAGAGAAGTAGAGGAAAAATTGGGGAGAGAAATGAGAATGATGCAAGAAAATCATGAAAAGAGAGTCAACAACCTGACTAAAGAAAATAAAACCTTAAAAAAAATAGATTAATACAAATGACAAAAGAATCCCAAAAAGCCAATGAGAAGAATGCCTTAAATAGTCAAATTTTCCAGATGGAAAAAGAATCTCGAGGTTTCTGAAGAGAATAATTCCTTCAGAATTAGAATGCAACAAATGGAAGCAAATGACTTTATGAGAAATCAAGATACTATTAAACAGAGCCAAACAAATGAAAAAATAGAAGGCAATGTGAAATATCTCCTTGAAAAAAACACTGAGCTAGAAAATAGATTCAGGAGAGACAATTTAAAAATTATTGGACTACCTGAAAGCCATGATCAAAAAAAAAGAACTAAGAAAGCATCCTTCAAGAAATTCTCAAGGAAAATTGACCTGATATTTTAGAACCAGAGGGCAAAATAGAACTTGAAAGAATTCATCAATCACTTCTTGGAAAAGATCCCCAAAAGAAAACTCCTAGGAATGTGATAGCCAGGTTCCAGAGTCCCCAGATCAAGGAGAAAATGTTACAAGCTGCCAAGAGGAAGCAATTTGAATACTGTGGAAACACAATTAGGATAACCCAAGATCTGGCAGC